>VMDO01010526.1:0-32097 GCA_007922755.1 Pedetes capensis | reverse complement strand
TTTCCTTGCATAAGTTTTCTTTGGTCAGTTTTTCTGTCACAATGACATACCACCTGACTACTACAATGAGAAATTTAACATCATAAGAAAGATTGTAAAAACAAACAAAAAGGAAATTGTGGAAATGAAAAGCTCAATAAATCAAATAAAAACCTCAAAGGAAAGCATTGGCAATAAACTACACCAGGAAGAAGACAAAATATCAGGGATTGAAGAAAAAACTGAGGAATTATTATGGTAAAATTGCAAGAAACAAAACAAAGCGATCATGACCACAACATCTAAGATCTTTGGGATATGACTAAGAGAACAAAGCTACAAATCTATGGTGTAAAAGAGGGAACTGAGATACAGATTAAAACCATAGAAAACTTAGTCAGTGAAACTATTGTTGTTGTTGTTGTTGTTACGTGCCGTGGAGTCAGTATCCGACTCATAGCGACCCTACATACAACAGGGGAAACACTATTGTCAGTGCTTCTCTGCTGTTCATAGGGTTTACAATGGCAGAGTGATTATTGGGAGCGGGTTGCCAGGTCCTTCTCCCAAGCCTGCAGTATCTGGTGTTCCCAGGCGGTCTCCCATCCAAGTACTAACCAGGCCCGACCCTGCTTAGCTTCCAAGATCTGACAGGATCGAATGCCACAGGGCTACAGCTGCAGGCCGAGATACAGATTAAAACCATAGAAACCTTAGTCAGTGAAACTATAGTAGATATTTTTCCAAATCTAGGGAAAAAAAATAGACATCCAAGTACATGAGACATTTAGAACTGCAGCAGAAAAGAACCTCATATTATAGTTAAAATGCAAGAGTGAGAACAAAGAAAAAATACTAAAAGCTCCAAGAAAGAAGCATCAAGTTACTTACAAATGATAACCTATCAAAATAACAGCAGACCTCTCAGCACAAACCCTAAAGGTCAGGAGAGTATAGAGTGATGTAGTCAAGTGCTGAAACAAAATAACTACCAACTAAGACTGCTATGTCCAGCAAAGTTATCCTTTAAAATTGAGAAAGAAATAAAGACCTTCTAAGATAAGCATAAACCAAAGCAACTCATGACATCTAAGCCAGCATTTCAAAAGATACCTAAAGTAATTCTACACACAGATGAGGAAGAAAGATATACACAAATATGAAAGCCTGAGAAGAATATATCTCAATAAGCAAATAAACACATGAGAAATAGGAGAAAATCAAACATTATTAACTAAGTAAATCAGCAAACTTCTGTGAAGAAAGGAGAAGTTAGTACATATGTCTCAATAATAACCCCATATGCCGGGCGCGGTGGTGCACGACTGTAATCCCAATGGCTCAGGAAGCGGAGGCAGGAGGATCACAAGTTGAAGACCAGAGGCAGTCTGCGTAATTTAGCGAGACCTTGTCTCAAAAAAAAAAAAAAAAAGTAAAAAAATGGGCTAAGGGTGCAGCTCAGTGGTCCAACACTTGCAGAGCATGCAAGCGCGAGGCCCTGAATTCAACCCCCAGTACCGAAAATAATAATAATAATAATAATAATAATAATAATAATAATAACCCTATATGTAAATGGATGGAACTGGAAGATGTTATATTAAGTGAAATAACCCAGACACAGAAAGACAAGTACCACATGTTCTCTGCCATATGTGGAAACTAAAAAATATCAACTTGAAAGTAGAATAGTCATTAGTAGAGATAGGGAAAGATGTTGGGGAATGAAAAAGGGGAGATTGGATTTCACCAGTGTATCTTCTATGCATATATGGAAATATTACACTAATCCCCTTGTTGTTGTTGTTGTTTTTAGGTGCCATTGAGTTGGTGTCCAACTCATAACAACCCTATGTACAACAGGTGAAACACTATTGTCAGTGCTTCTCTGCTATTCATAGGGTTTTCAATGGTGGATTGATTTTTGGGTGGGGGTTGCCAGGTCCTTCTCCCAAGCCTACAGTATCTGGTGTTCCCTGGTGGTCTCCCATCCAAGTACTAACCAGGCCCGACCCTGCTTAGCTTCCGAAATCTGGTGGGATCGGATGCCACAGGGCTACGGCTGTAGGCACTAATCCCCTTAGGATGTATAAATAATACATGCTAATAAAAAAAAAAAGAATAAGAGAAAGTCTTAGCTCTCAATGGACCATATCCTCCATTTCCCTTTTCAATGTGGCCCAATGAGGATAATAGGATAGAAAGAACTTTCCCCAGAGTGGAGGCAAGAGTTATATATAACTGTGGACTAGGAAGTGGACACAGAGAGCAGAATGAGTCCACTCAAGAGGCATTTCCTCTGCCCGGTGCAGAAGGTCCTCACAACATTTGCCAAGTATGGTTTCAGAATCACTATGCTTAACAAACAGGGGTTTTTTAAATATATGTTTTGTTTTAATTGATGCATTTGTACATATTTGTGTGGCATAGTGTGACTTTAATACATGTACACAATGTGTAATGATCAAATCAATAGATTGGCACATCTATTACTTCAGCTCTCTATCATTTGTTTGCATTAGGAATATTCAAAATCCTCTCTACTGGCTATTTTGAAATATGAAATTAATGGCAGATAGGTTTTGTTTTTAGTTCATTGGTTTCCTAGTAAAGAAGTACTTTATCTGGACCTGATGTTAAGGCTATCACAAAATCCTAGACCTGAAATCCAATGCTATGATTGGATGCATTATTTGAACTGCTGTTTTCCTCATGGATAGAGGAGTGTATTATAGTGTGGAAAGATGAGAAATGAATTTTTGTGCCCAAGAGAGCAGACTGTGGTCACTTTTATTATTGTTCTCCACTAGTCACTATCGTTTCTTGTAAGAGGATTATACATCCTTGTCATTTGCCATGTATCCTTAACATCTCTCCCTGTGATTTATCTTCTCTACTAATGCCATATTTGGCCATTGAAATATAATGGAACTGATGTGTGCATCTTCCAAGCAGTTTTAAGGGCTGTCACATTGTTTTGCCACTGCTCTTTTTCATTTGCAATGAGTTAGGGGCTGCTTCTTTAGCCTTAGCCCTGGAGTAAAGAAGACATGGAGCAGAGAGAGAGCTGACCCACAGAGATACAGCCAACCTGCACCTAATGTGTCATTAGGCAAAACAAAACAAAACAAAAATCAACATTTTTTGGCATAAATTATTACCATAACTTAGCAAAAGCAGACTGATATAGCAAAAAGCAAAAGGGAGAAAATTAAAAGGAAAAATGAGGTATTTTTAAACAAAAAATTAGGATAGTGGTTATTTTTGGTGCAGAGGCAAGGGAGAACACATAACATATTTCTTAAATTCATTAGTGTGCATGGGTGTACGTTATACCATTCTTTTACCTTCCATTTATCTTAGATTATATTATATATAGCATATGTGCACATGTACATGTATATGTGTACATGTATATTCCATATATAAATACAATTTATATGTGTAGAGATATTCTATTGTTTGTATCAAACATTTCATGATTATATTATTGTTGTTGTTGTTAGGTGCCGTCAAGTCGGTATCCTACTAATAGCGACCCTCTGTACAACAGGGGAAACACTATTGTCAGTGCTTCTCTGCTGTTCATAGGGTTTTCAATGGCAGATTGATTTTTGGGAGGGGGTTGCCAGGTCCTTCTCCCAAGCCTACAGCTTCTGGTGTTCCCAGGCAGTCTCCCATCCAAGTACTAACCAGGCCTGACCCTGCTTAGCTTATGAGATCTGACAGGATCGGATGCCACAGGGCTACGGCTGCAGGCCCCATGGTTATATAATAAGGAAGTATAGTAAGCCTATGAAATAATAAACCAAACACATATTTTGACCTATGCTTCTTCCAAACAACTACACTAAAATGACAATTGAGGAATTAAAACAACATAAGTACAGTGGAAATGGAAGAAGAAAAATAACAAAATTGTGACTCAACAGACCAGAGAAAGCTGAAACTTAGACTGGCAGCTTGGGAAGCACAGTCTTAGATCATTTAAATCAAATTACTCCAGAAAAGCTTAGGGACTGTAGACACAATGTCTTTCTGAAGATTGTGGCCCAGTTAATGCTGAGTCAAAATGCTAGAATTTGCAACTGTTGCCCACCTCTAATCCTGTCCTTTGCCCCAAATAGCTGTTGTTGTTCCTTCTCCACCTGCAGAAGACTGCAGGTTTACCTCTGAAAGCACTGAACTCCAGAACATCAGGCAAAGCTGCCACCGGGATATCATTCTGAAAAACAGGGAGATCAAACAAAAATCCACAGCGAAAAATGTTTCTTCAGATTTTCTATCCTCAATGCCAGAATTACCCTGAAAAAGGCAGCTAATGCTACAAAGAGATGAAAGTGATCAGTCTTCTATAGCTGTCACAACTTCTAAAATGTATGTAGGGAATCCTCAATTCTATCATTCAAAACAAAATAACAGCAAAAAACACCATTTCTTGACAAGAATCACCCCATGTAGAGGAGATACAAAAAAGAAATTGTTGCTTGTTTTCTGAAATGGTGAGTGTTGGATGAGATGGCAACACAAAGAAATATATGGCTGGGCACAGTGGCGCATGCCTGTAATTCCAGCAATTCTGGAAGCAGAGGCAGGAGGATTGCAAGTTTGAGGCCAGAGGCAGTCTATGTAACTTAAAAAGACCCTGTCTCAAGATAAAAAATAAAACAGGGACTGCAGACACAGCTCAGTGGTAGAACACTTGCAAAGTATGCTCAATCCCCTGGGTTCAACCCCTGAGTACTGCCAAAAACAAAAACAAAAACAAAACAGAACCAAAAAAGCTTGAAGAATTCATGATTACTCCATTGATGACCAACAATTCTAGCAAATCTCTATGGCATAGATATCAATCAATCAGAATGGACACTAAAGTGAATGACCCATCCATTCCAATGCCCCTCAGCTACATTTCATCATAGAAAATAATGACTTCCCACTGAGGGTTTGATTATTTTAATTATTAATAATTTTAATAATTATAAAAATGAAAAAGAAGAGTCCTAGGAAGCATACTTGTCTAAGAAGCTGTACCTGTGATATTCAAAACAGCTGAGTTATAATGCCATTTTGAGGTCAGGTGACATGACATGTTATTTAAACTCAATTCATTCAACTGATTTTCCATATTTGTAAGGGTGGGTGTAGATGAATGAGGAACAGCAGAAATAATCACCTAACCCTAGGTTATTAGAAGGCTGCACAAAGCCACAATGCTCATTGTGTTTTAACATGATGTTAAAATTATTATTTTAAGAGGTAGGGATGAGAGTCAGCAGTCAGCAAAATGTCCACTGCAGCTTTTTGAGAAGACAGTGTTAAGAGCTGGGGGTCATAGGTTTTTTCCCTTTCTCCTTAACTGCAGGATCTGGGGTGTTAAATATGGATTATGTGAGTGAGAAAGGGTAGGGGTCTTACAGAGGGTATAAAGAAATCACCTACAGAGTGGAGGCTCAAAGAGAGTCCTCTGCATCCCAATCCTTCGAGAGCATCTCTCTTGTACAATGCAGCCTTTCTTCTCTCCTTACTCCGCTCTCTCTGCCTCCCCATGCTCTTTCCCACTCCTTTACCCCATTCCAACTTCAAGGTGACCTCCTCCTCATAGTGGGTAAATGATGCATGGGAGAGACCACCCGGCTGGGCCTACCACACTGCAAGTGCCACCCGTCCGGTGGGGTCCAGGGAGCCCCCCCCCATTTAGACCGCTTTGTATTTTTGTTACAATTGTTCTCCCGGCACTGGATAAAAAACATGGCATGAACAATAGAGCTGTGTGAGATTTAAAATATCTGAATACATAATAATTTCACCCAGCTTTCAGAAAAACCTAAAAAGTAAATAACAAAAACCACTCCTCAGAATGTGTGAACCTAAATTCTCAGTCACTTTGGAAGCATTTTCTCCTTTTTCTGGTTTTTCATTATCTAGGCCT
The DNA here is from genome assembly GCA_007922755.1 of Pedetes capensis. Lineage (NCBI taxonomy): Eukaryota > Metazoa > Chordata > Mammalia > Rodentia > Pedetidae > Pedetes > Pedetes capensis. The sequence goes on along the minus strand of VMDO01010526.1, from coordinate 26,186 downwards.
CTTGGTAATAAAACAGCATTTAATTATACATAAATGTGAAAATTCTGGTGAGAGAATATGGGTTGTGATCTAGTCGGAACTAGTCTGAGGCCAAAAATTGTTCATTCTCGATTCTGTCATTCTTACCAACTTTTCTCCTGTTTATCCTGTCCCTTTTTCCCCCTGCAGTTTTTTCTTTCTCAACTTTTTTTTTTTAAGATAGTCTTTATTTTTTGTCCCCCTTCATTATTTTCTCTTTTAGGAGTCCTACCTTTCTTAAGGTACAAGCAATTTCCTTGCAGGCAAAGCGAGGGGAGAAGGGAGACAGAAAATTATTTTGCTCTGGAAATAATTACCCAAAATTGGAGGATTTTTTTTCAGCCACGTGTATTGTAGTCACATTAATGAGATCACATTTATAGTGGAAGGGACTTTTAGGGAACGTGTGATAAAACATGCTCCATTGAAACCTGAAGCTTCTCCTGGAAATATGTTTTGGGCTTCATCTGAATAAAATTTATCCTATGAATCTGTGGCTCTTTATAGATTTTGAGAAAGTACCCTACTCTTCCTGGCAGTTACAGGCAGCATCTCTTTAATTTTTTCCCCAATAATATTGCGGTATTCCAGTACTCATTTTAAAGATAGATGGATTTTTTTTTCTCTCATAAAGAAGAACATTGTGGGGGGAAGAAACGCTGGATGTGATTTCAAAAAATGTCAAAATATGTCAAACGCAGATACCACTCAAGGGTTTCATTAACTGAAGCTTTGGAGATAAGTGTCATCTTGTCAAAGACCCACCCATCTCTTCCAATACATTACCAAATGTACTAATTTCCTTGCCGAGCTTGATGTTTATTGTATAGCTGAAATTGAAAATGGTCGGTAATGGAGTGAGCTTCAATCCAAGACCAATTCTGAATCTAAATTACTTGCTTCTTTCAATAGCATCGACAGAGGAGAGCTTTATGCACCTTGTACCTAATCAACCCTTACTGTGACCCTAAATTCAGCAGTCTTCAGAGATTAATAATAAAATCCTCAGTTCAAACAATTATTTGCCCTGAACAAGTTGCCCATTTCTTATGCTGAGAATGAAAGAATGTGACATTATTTTTTAAAAGCTCTGCATGTTGTGGCCCACCATTTATTTTTGATCTCTGACCCCCCGATGCAGCCTGATTGCAAATCCCACATGCTTACTTGAATATTTTTGAGGTGGGGGATTGTTGTGAGGAGGTTTCTTTGTTAGCATTTTAACATGCCTGTTCTTATTCCATATTGCCTCATAGTCGTGTTTTTTATAAAGTAAACAAGGTACAGTCTATCAATATATATTTCTAAGTTTTTACTATATACCTTTATTGATCAGGGAAAACATGATCTATTTCTAACTTTGTATAAAACTACTAAGAGACTCTAGAAAATAAAAACAAATTCTCTAGAAAAGTCAATCTTACCTTTCCCTTTCCAAAAAACTTGAATTCTGAGAATGTCTTACTGAGATTCAAACCATAAGTAATATTTTAATGAAATGTTTTTTCTTACTCTACTTCATTTGGCTGTGTAGCCTATAGCCATTTATTCAAATTATCTGAGCGATATCAGATTCTTTTACTCATCTTCACAATGAAAAATATTCATTTATTCAATGCCAGAGATTTTTTTTAAAAATTGGTATCTTTAACTTTCTTATGACCTATTAGAATTTATCATGTGGTTACCATGGTAGAAAGACTCCATCTCTGCTCTTCCTAGCAATAGGGAAATGGAGGAAAGCCGTAAGACAAAACAGTAAAGCAAATGTTTGGACCCCCTAAGTAGCTCCTTTAATTCACCAGCAAGGGTCAGTCCTGTGTCCAGGAGCCTGCTGGGGGAGGGAAAAGACCATGGTGGCTTGCTGCCCTAGAAACCATGCCTGACATTGTCAACATTTCCTCGGGCTGTCTGCTTTTGGAGGGAACCTCTTCCTAAGGACTGCCCTGGTTGACAGAATGAGAATCTCCAGAAGATTCTTCTGTCTTTTGAAAGCATTTTTTATGCCCAACAGCAATAATGGCCATCTAAGTATTGATTATATAATATGTCTGCTGAGGTGGCAAGTACATTATTGTTGCAAGAGGCTGCAAGGATGAGAAACTAGGTTATCTATGAACTCTCTCAGCCATTGAGCATTTCTTCCAGCAAAGGTCACGATACAAAGCTATCTTTAGACCTTGTTTTACTTTATTCTCTGATTCCAATTGATGGCTAATACAATAAGATGGCCAGCATGTCCCAAGTCCTTTGAAAATAGCCTCATGTTTACCATGGAATGGGCATAATTAGTTCATCACTACAAGAGGACAATAGTCTTATGGAGGGCTGCTACATGAGGAAGGCTAGGAATTGCCTAGGGTGTTGCCCTATTAGAGTACCCAGATGCTAATTAACACAGTGAATTGGTTAAGTAGACACTAAAAGGCAGTTAGGACATAATCTAACACTTTTCTTTTCATCCAAAAAAGTACAATAGATGGTATATAGTAAGTCTGCTGTGTATGGTAACAGCAATAAGGGCACTGAGCTTTTATTATAAACTGAATTACATCCCCTGTGTGGGGACACTAGACAGCCTATTGGGTATTAAGAATTCAGCTGAGATCACAAGCTTGACTCACCTAAACCTTCTGTGATGTGATGAGAATGACTTTTGGTTACTATACATCAAAGATGGTCTAGCAGGCTAAACAGTGATTGATCCATTCTCCCCTTTTAAGTCTTCTCTTCAAAAATAGCTTTAAAGCAATCATCTAATAAGTGTCAGAAGATAGAAAATGTTAGTACAAATGCTAGGCATATATCTACACTAGCTAAAATTTTCTGCAAGATGCTCAATGACTGAACAAGGTTTTTAGAGTAAATGCTATCATCTCCTAAGAGGCAAGAAATACCAAGTGGGCTGCCACTAACATCGAAATAATACAGAGATTTAAAGTGATTTAAGGCAAAATACTATGATTTGCTCAACTAGCAGAGAATTCTGTTAGCAAACTTTTGGAATAATTTTATTACAAACTAAATCAAGTATAAGGATTAGCTTTGTGCTTATGTGCACTGAGTCAGTATTTTCTCAATATTCATTCACAAAAATGGATTTATTGAGTTTCCTTCGAAGATGAAAGCTCAGTTAAGGGGCCCCACCAGGTGAATATTCCAGATGGTGGTAATAGGAGCTGTTCACAAATATTCTGATTCTCTTTCTCTTCAGTGCTTCCTTTGAAATCAGTTCTGGTCCTATAACTTGTTTTCAACAATGAAATATTTCAATGAAATGTGAAAAATGACCTTTGTCACTTCTGGGTAGAAGTGTTAAAACCTGGTGGAGAATTTACCACATCCTTGTTTCTCTGTTTTATTGACGATGGAAGCTTGTGTCAAGCTCCAGGTTCCAATGGAATCTCCCTTGGCATAGGTCTCTGAATTAGTTGTAATCACGCCTCCCTGCTGACCTGCACTGGACATGCAAGAAATAACCCAATATTGGGTTAACCCACTGAAAATTTCAGACTGTTTGTTACCACACCATAACCTCCATTCATCCAAACAACAGATATTTATTACAAAGTATGTGCCAGGCAGAGTACACAGAGATAACAAATAATTACTGATTGTGTTTTCCTCTGTTATCCTTTGTTACTGCTTTCCTAAATCCCTGAAGAGTAGATCACTGATAAGCCTATTTTATATAACTAATCAAAATTAGCCTGCATCCATACCACTGTGGCATCCAATTCCGCCAGATCTTGGAAGCAAAGCAACGTTGGGCCTGGTTAGTACTTGTATGGGAGATGGCCTGGCAACACCAGGTGCTATAGGCTTGAGAGAAGGACGGGGCAACCCACTCCCAAGAAAAACAATCTGCCATTGAAAACTCTATGAATAGCAGAGAAGCACTGACAGTAGTGTTTTGCCTGTTGTACATAGGGTCACTATGAATTGGACATTGACTCAATGACACCTAACAACAACAACAATCAAAATTAATTGATCTGAGATTAGTAATGTTTCAACATTTTTTGAATGAATGACATTGTCTCAGAGAACAATTTATTGGAGAAGGAAATAGATTTATTTCAAACAACCCTGAGATTTCTTGTGTTGGCCAAAAGTCTATTAGTCTTAACTCCTACAATGTAGCCATTCCCCAACCACGTCAGGTACTTCCCAGGGGAGCACCCTTGGCTGGGACTATCTCCTCCATTTTGAACCCTCTTCTTAACTCCATCACAACTTCAAAGACCAATTCAAATGTCTTTCCTTCTGTGCAATTTTCCTTTCTTTGCCTCTCTACACCACCAGGTTACATATTCTACTTAGTATTTATTTCAGTCTGCTTTATGATTGTTGCTTATGTGATATAAATTTTTGCTGCAAGACTGACACCCTCTTCACATAAAAACTAAGGGTTCATTGTGAGTAAAGGTGTTGTTTTATTCTGCTTCATGTATGTCCAACCTGACTCCCCCCCCCCATAGCTTCATACATGTTAATTGATAATTGAGTAAATTTGAGAGATTTGTTGGGATGTGATCATGGATTTCTTAAAACATATAACTGTCCTGGTTTATAATATTTAAGAAACAAAGAAATCCTTTCAGCTCTAAGAAAGGAAGTTGTGAAGCTGATACTTTTGGCTACTCTTGAGGGAATTAGTTCTTTCTTGGCCAAGGACCAAAGCCTGCCTTCTGAACACCCATCACACTTAGCTAATTTCCATTCTCCCCAGGGACCAAGACTGAGAAACAAAAGAGGAAGGAAGTAGGCATTTCAGAAGAGTAACCCATCCACAAAGAGCCAGTTGAAAGGGAGAAATGAGGAGGGGAGGACAGAGTTGGGGGTTTAAAAAAATCTCCAAATGAAGGCAGAATTTAAATTACATTTCACTATCCATGTTGTCTGCATCATACCAATAACTCCCTTGACTTGCTGTCTCTCCCCAGGACAAGTCCTGATGATCAAAGCTTGCTGCCCCTCGAGCATTCATCAGAAACCCTTAGTGTTTGCGCTGAGGGTATTGAGCCTCTATGTGCCCTCCATACCTCTCCCCTTCCCATTTCCCTTGCTCGCTTTACCCCAACATTTATAAGCCAGACATCTGCTCCTCCTTGAAAGCTTCACTCCATAAGAAGGAAATAGAAAAGAGAAGCTATGATTTTCTCTACTGATTTGTTACCAGCCACACTGACCTATTCTCTACTCAGTCTGCTTCTAAACTTTTGTTCTTCTCTCTTAAAGAAAGCCAGTTTTTGTTTCAAACGGATGGAGATTTGGATACCAGCTCCCTCACAGATTTTCCATAAATATCTCATAATGTTACTTGAATTTTTAGTCTGAGTTTCCTAATCTTGTAAAACAGAGTTGACTATACTTGTGTTAAATTATCATTATAAAGATGGGAGAGACCAGTGGGTAGTGGACGCCTGTAATCCAAGTGACTTGGAAAGCAGAACTGGGAGGGACATTGGTTCAAGGCCAGAGGGAGCCTGTATAACTTAACAAGACCCTGACTCAAAAATTTAAAAAGTAGTTTAGGGGTACAGCCCAGAGGTAAAGCACTTACAAAAGTGCATATGAGGCCCTGGGTTCAACCCCTAAGTACTGAAAAACAATAACAACAAAAAGATGGGAGAGATGGAATTGGGAAGTCCCTGGCATATAATTGGTGCTCAGAAAACTTGGCTAATTTTATTACAAATAAATATTTCTCAAATATATTTCCTTCTCCTTGTAGTCTTCCTACTATGATGATTTTATCTGTGTCCTAATTACTTCCTTTTTTTCCTTTTCTTTTCTTTTCTTTTTTTTTTTTTTTTTTTGCAGTACTGGGGGTTGAGCCCAGGGCCTCGCCCCTGCATGCTCTGCAAGTGCTGGACCACTGAGCTGCACCCCAAGCCCATTTTTTTACTTTTCTAAAACAGACAGGATCTCGCTAAATTACGCAGACTGCCTATGGTCTCGAACTTGCGATCCTCCTGCCTCTGCCTCCCAAGCTGCTGGGATTATAGGCTTGCACCACCATACCAGGCTCCTAATTATTTCTTGTCTAATATCATCAGACCTTCCTAAATGCTCTCTCTAAATATAGAAATCAGAGCAGAGCATCTTCATAAAAACTCCTACACCTTCAAAACTGCAGAAACTCTTCCAGTCATTCTTATAGATCTATAACAACAACAAAAAGGTCTTCTCAGTGTAACACAGGAAAACTGCAGTAATCTGGCATCTGTATCTAATCTCATGACCCAGTGTTTCCTTATTTATACTTAAAACATGCTTATACATTGGGGCTTGCTCTCTTGAAACTGTTGGTCCCATATGAAGAAGTGCAGTTGGACCACCCTCTTGGAGAGAGAAGCCCAACCATCCCAGACATCTGAACTGAGCCTAACCCTGGCCGACTTTCCAGATGAATGCAGCTACCTGAGCACACCCAGGCAAAGCTGGCAGGAAAACTATTCAGCCAACCCATACAATGTTTCGAAATATTAGTGTTCTTGTTTTCAGCCATTATGGTTCAAAGTAGTTTGTTACACAGTAATAGATAACTTATATAGTGCCTTTTATGTCTAAAATAAGAAGCAGCTTTGGTTATTTTCTATCATATCCCACATTCCTTTGCAAATGCTATTTCATGTTCTTATATTGCCCTCTGCCACCTGTCTATTCCTCTTTGTATTATAATGTATATACCACGGGCTGGCATATTCTAAGTGTTCAATAAAAGTTGAGCGGATATATTTAAAAATCTAAATATGTCACAAAACCAAAGGTGTACACTAAATCCATCATTGTTCTGATTGGACTTTTAGATTGAATGCATGAATGTGGCTGCTTTAATGGAGGAAAATAATTTTTATGGAACCACACACAGGTAATCAAAGCTAACAAAGAAAAATGTCTCAGCTAAAGAAGATTTGGATTTTAATAAGAATTAAGCATGACTTCTCATCTACTAAGGGCTGGGATTTAGCTCAGTTGGTAGAGCACTGCACTGCAGCCTCTGAGGTCCCGAGTTCAATTCCCAACACTGCAAAAATGGGAGAAGGGCCTGGCAATCCACTCCCAAGGCAATCCCAAAACAGTCAGCCATTGAAAACCCTATGAGGGTCTCTATGAATTGGATACCGACTCGACAGCATCTAACAACAACAACAACTCATCTACTAAAAATTATCATAGCTAGTGATAGCAAAAGTGCACTTATATATTACTGGGGTCAGGGAAAAGCAGGATGAGATTTTGAGAGACAGATTCTGGTGCCTGTATTAAGAGACATAAAAAAATACAGTTGGGAGCCGTAGAGGTAGCTCAGTAGAGGATAAGTTTAACACAAATGAAGGTTTTGGTTCAATCCCCAGCACTCTCCCTCTGAAAAAATAGTTTTTCTTTGATCCAGTAAAATTCCATTTCTGGCAAGTTAACCAATAAAAATAGTACAAAATATAGGAAAACAGGCACAAGAACATTTAAAAAAGTATTGTGTTTTGGAAAACATCACTGGGAATTTGGCTCAGTTAGCTTCAGTGCACCTATTAATACAACCATTTAAACTAATAGCTATGAGAACAATCACAGAAAATACAGAAGAGCTAAAGGTACAAAAATGGGTATACACAATTGTATGTATCTAATGATTACAACAATATAAAAATATAAAAGGAAAAATAACTACAAAGAATTATAGGTCATTCTCCTCTTTTACCCCCCAGATTTTATATAATCATATTTTATAGTTCATATAAAATTTTAAGACACAAAAATAATGCACATAATACCATATGAAAACATAACATTATAGAAACAATTTTGATGCTGGCTTTCAATCTAATTCTCTGTCCGTGACTGACCCCTGATAATAACTGCTGTTGCATTACAGAATCCAGGAATCATGGTGCTCTACCATCTGGTCTATGCCATCTCTTTAATCAATATTTATGAATTTACTTTGCAGGGCTTTTATGGATCGTTGTATCTTATAGAAGTTTTTTTTTTTTTTTGAAGAAAGTAATCTTGTCAACATTACTGATATCTGTGCATGAGCCTTTTGCATAGGGCAATAGCTATTTATGTTGAGAACTATTCTTTATGATGGTAGTGCAGCTCTATTTCAGGATAGATTTAACAGATTCCATTTAAAGAATTGCAGCCTAGAAAGGGATTTCATCCGAATCCTAGATACAGGTCCAAAAAAAAAAAAAAAAAAATCACTGGAGTAAGGCTCGTGATAAGATCCCCATGACTTCAACTTTTTGCAAGTTGGAAGACCTCCAAAATCTCTAGCCCTTTGGACTTTCACAAGATCCAATCACACTTCTAAATATATTTCTTCTGGCATGATTTGCTTTTATCACAAACTCAACATGCCTAAAATGGCCCTGACTTACTTTTTTGCCCCTGATTTCTATGTTTCTAACATCATTATTCACTTTCTGAGTCACTTAAATTCCTAAAGGCAGAAAACTGATGATTCTCGCTCCTTCTCCCATACACACACACACACACACGCACGCACACACGTAGTATACACACACAATTGTCAGCAAGGCCTCTCTTTCTTGATAATGATTCCCAGATCAAAACCCTTCCCTTTGTTTTTCCTTGCCTTCATGCTTATTCAGGTTTACCACTACTTCAAAAATCTCCTAATTGGTCTCTCTGCCTCTGTCTCTCTTCCTCACTGTCCAACCCATTGTTATATGAGCATGTCTAGGGTGCAGATTTAGTCATGCAACTCCCCAGGGTGCTAAAAGTAGTCTATACATTCATCATTACCAAATGGATGTAGTTAGCTGGAGCGTTCAAAGCCTTCCGTAATTTGGAGCCAACCTACTTTTCTAGCTTTGTTCTCTTAAGGCTGCCACCATACATGACTTCAGCCATTCACATGGATAAAGTACATCTCTAGTAAGATACAACTGTGCAACATAATGTGAATGATGCTCCCTGGAGTTGTGCAAAATGGGCTCTGTAGCCCTCTTCTCCCCCATGCTAGCCAGAAAACCCTCTTCTCTGAAAATGCCCTTTAAGCCTCTGAATCTTTGGACCATCTTTGCTTGGCAAGTCTTGTCCACTTATTAATCCCCAGCATAAATCCCTCCTCTAGGAAACCTTTTCTGATTTCCCTAACCATTTTCCTCCAGTATTAGTCTAATTACATGTGTATGTTCATATATTGAGATACTTCAGAATAAGTATTATTCACCATTTATTTACTTTTACACAGAATGAAAGGATTCGTATGTAGCTAAGTAACATGCAAAACTAATCTATGGTGACAGAAATAAGAATACGTTTTGCTTTGGGAAAAGGTAAAGGGAAAATTTTTCCCTCCTCAGTTTACTGAGATATCCTTGACAAGTTAAATTTGTTTCTATTTAAGGTAAATAAATGATGTTTTGATAAATGTATACCCTGTGAAATGTTTACCACAATCAAGCTAGTTAACGTATTTATTACTATTCATAACTATGGGGTTCTTTTTGTTCTTGCAATGGTGAGAAAACTTAAGATCAACTCTCTTAGCACATTTCAAGTGTACAATACAGTATTAGGAGTTTGGTTACCGTGTTTTATATTAGATCTCCAGAACTTACTCATCCTGCAAAAGTGAGTCTTTATATCCTTTGACCAACATCTCCTATCTCCTGGACGTCCAAGCTCCGAACAACTAGCATTCTATTCTCAGCTTTTATGAATTTGACTTTTTTAGAATCCACATGTAAGTGAGATCAGCAGCATTTGTCTTTCTATGTCTAGCTCATTTCGTTTAGCATGATATAGTTCAGGTTCATTCATGCTGTATCAAAAACAGGATTTCCCTCTTTTTGAGGCCAAACAATATTCTTTTCTCTCTGTCTCCCCTCCCCGCACCTTTCCCTCTCTCACCTTCTCCCCTCTCCCCTCTGTGTGTGTGTGCGTGAATCGAACTTCCATACCATTTTCTGTTATGGTTGTACCAGTTTATATTCCCCAAAAATGTGCAAGTTTTAAGTGTTCCTTTGTGAACAAATCTTCACCAACACTTGTTTTATTGTTGTTGTTGTTGTTAATAGTCATACTGACAGGTGTGTGTTGATATCTCAGTGTGGTTTTTAATTTGCATTTCCTGTATGCTTAGTGATGCTGAGCACCTTTTAATATACCTATTGGCCAGTTGTATGTCTTCTTTTAAGATATGTTATTTAGGTCCCTTGCCTATTTTTAAAATTGGATTATTTATTTTATTTATTTATTTATTTTTATGCCTGCAGCGGTAGCCCTGTGGCATCTGATTCCGTCAGATCTTGGAAGCTAAGCAGGGTTGGGCCTGGTTAGTACCTGGATGGGAGACCGCCTGGGAACTCCAGAAGCTGTAGGCTTGGGAGAAGGACCTGGCAACCCCTCCCAAAAATCAATCTGCCATTGAAAACCCTAAGAACGGCAGAGAAGCACTGACAATAGTGTTTCCCCTGTTGTACAGAAGGTCGCTATGAGTCGGATACTGACTCGACGGCACCTAACAACAACAATTTTAATTATTTATTTATTTTAGAGTACCTTATATATTTTGGATATTAGCCTCTTATTAAATACACGATTGAAATTATTCTCTCCTACCTCACAGGTTGCCTTTTCCTTCTGTTGATTGTTTGCTGTGCAGAAACCATTTTGTTTGATGTACTACTACATATATGTATTTTTATATCTGTTGCCTGTGCTTTTGGTGTCATATCCAAAAGGTTATTTCCCAAACAAATGTCAACAAGCTTTATTTTATTCTATTTATCTTACAGTTTCAAGCCTTAGGTCCTTTTCAGTTAGATTTTTATATATGTGAGGTAGGGTCCAATTTCATTCTTCTGCAGGTAGGTATCAAGTTTTCCTGACATCATTTATTAAAGAGATCGTCTTTTACATATGGTATGTTCCTAGTGTTCTTACTAAATATCAGTAGACTCTATATGTACATATTTTACTTCTGGGATTTCTATTTTGTTCCTTTATTATACATGTCTGTTTTTATGCCAGAACCATACTATTTTGATTGCTGTAGCTATGTGTTATTTTGAAATCAGGAAGTGTGATACCTCTAGCTTTGTTCTTCTCGTTGAAGATTGCTTTGTCTATTCAGGATATTTTGTGGGTCCATATGAATTTTAGGATTTTTTTCTGTTTGCCTGAAAAATGCCATTGGAATTTTGATGGATGAACCTTAGGTGGCTTTGGATAGGGTAAACATTTTAACAATATTAAGCTTCCAATCCACTAATATGGATATCTTCCCATTTGCATCTTCAGTTTTTTCATAAACTTTTTATAATTTCAGTGTACAGATCTTTCCCTTCTTTGGTTAAGTTTAGTACTAAATATTGTATTCTTTTTGTTGCTATTGTGAATGGAATTTCTTAATTTCATTTTCAGATAGTACATTGTTTATATACAGAAATGAGTAGATGTTGGCATGTTGATTTTGTATCCTGAAACTTTACTCCGTTTATTTATTTGTTCTTCCAGATTTTTGTATAGCCTTTAGATTTTTCTACATATATGATTTTGTTATATGCAGAGGTAATTTTACTTCATCTTTTCTGAATTAGATACATTTTATTTCTTTTTCTTGTATAATTGTTCTGGCTAGGACTTCCAGTACTATGTTGAATAGAAGTGATAAGAGAGCATCCTTGCCTTACACCAGATCTTAGAGGGAAATCTTTCTGCTTGCCCCCATTGATTAGGATATAAATTGTGGACCTTTTTATGGACTTATTATATTGAGGTAAATTCCTTCTGTACTAATTTTGTTGAGAATTTTAATCTTGATTATTGGTTGAACTTTGTCATATGCTTTTTCTGCATGTATTGAGATGATTATGTAGGGTGTTCTCTTTCATTTTTGTTAATTTAGTATATCACATTCACTCATTTGGATATGATTGACTATCCTTGCCTTCCATGGATGAATCCTACTTGGTTAAGGAATATAATTCTTTTAATGTGCTATTGAATTTAATTTGCTTTTTTGTTCATTTTTGTCTTTGCTTTTTTGTTGTTTGTTTGTTTGTTTGTTTGAGATAAGGTATTGCCTTGTTACTGAGGCTGGCCTGGTTCTTGCTATGTAGACCAGGTTAGCCTGGAACTTGCATTGATCCTCCTGCCTAAGCCTCTCTGAGTGCTGGGATTACAGACATGTGCCACCACACCTGACTTAGTTTACTTGTAGTTTATTGACAGTTTTTATATCTATGTTCATTGAGGGTACTAGCTTGTACTTTTTATTCTTGTGGTGTCTTTACCTTGGTGACAGATTGATGCTAAACTCATAAAATGAGTTTGGAAGTGTTACTTGTATTTATTGAAAGAATTTAAAAAGTACTGATGTTTATTCTTCTTTAAATGTTCAGGAAAATCTACCATGAAGGCATTTGGTTGTAGAGTTTTCTTTGTTGAGAGGTTTTTGATTTACTGATTCAATCTCCTTTGATTTTGGTCTATTTAGACTTTCTATTTATTATTGATTAGTGGCCTAGAGTTTAGCTCAGTTGGTAGAGTGCTGCTCTGCACTCTCCGAGGCCCTGAGTGCAATCTCTAGCACCGCATAAATGGGAGGAGGACCTGGCAGTACACTTCCAAAGCAATCCTGAAAAAACAGTCAGCCATTAAAAACTCTATGAGGGTTGCTGTGAGTTGGACCCACTTCAATGACACTTAACAACAACAAACAATCTTTCTAGCACTTTATCAATTCTTCTATATTATCAAATTTGTTGGCATATAATTGCTCATATTAATCTTTTATGATCCTTTTTATTTGCTAGACATCTATTGTAATGTCTCCTCGTTCATTTCTGACTTTGAGTCTTCTCTTTCTTTTTCTTGATCTAGCTATTTGTTGAGTTTATTTTTTCAGAAAAAGAATTTTAGTTTTGTTGTGGTTTTTTTTTTTTTCTATTCTCTACCTGATTCATTTCTGTTCCAATCTTTATTATTTTCTTTCTTCTTCTAATTTTAGGCTTCATTTGTTCTTCTTTGCTAGTTCATTGATGCTTAAAGTTAGGGTGTTTATTTGAGATATCCTTTTTAAATGTAAGCATTTATTGTTATAAACTTACTTCTTAGCACTTCTTTTGCTGCATTTTGTAAATTTTGGTATGCTGTTTTCATTTTCATTTCTCTCAAGGTTTTTAAAAATTCCCTTTTGATTATCTCTGACTCAATGGTTGTTTACAAGTGTGTTTTTAACTTTCCATGGATTTATGAATTTTCCTGTTTTCTTACTGTTATTGGCTTATAGTTGCATTTAATAGTTAATAGGCCAGAAAAAGTACTTGGAATGATATTTATATTATATAGTGAACTTCATTGTCTCTTGTGAAAGTTTTTTGATTTGAAGTCTATTTTATCTGGTATAAATGTAGCCACCCTTGCCCTCTTCTGGTTGGCATTTCATGCACTATCTTTTTCCATGCCTTTGTTTCAGCCTCTATATGTCCTTAAAGCTAAAATGAGACTCTTATAGGTCACATATTGTTGGATCTTTTTTAAAAATTCATTAAGCTACTCTGGCTTTTGATTAGAGAATTTATCCTTTCACATTTAAAATAATTATTGATAGATAAGGATGACCTCTTGCCATTTTGTTAATTGTTTTCTGACTTATATTTCTTTTGTTTCTTTCCCTCTGCTGTTATTTGTGGTTTGATTTTTTTTTGCAGTGGTTTGCTTTGATTCCTTACATTTTGCACATCTATTAGAGTTTTTTCTTTGCCCTTACCATAAGGTTCTTATAAAACATATTATAGTTATAACAGTCTACTTTACATTGATAATAACATCAATTGCATACAAAGTCTACACTTTTACTTCTCCACTCTTTTGACATTTTCTGCTACTTATGTGACAATTTACAACCTTTTATTTTGTGTATCCATTTAGAAATTATTGTATTTATAATTATTTTTAATACTTTGGTCGTTTAACTTTTACACTAGAATTAAAAGTGATTTACACACATCATTACACTATGGAAGTATTCTGATTTTGACTAGATACTTATACCAGTGAGTTTTATATGTTTTATATGTTACCAGTTAGAATCCTTTACTTTCAACTTAAAGAACTCCCTTTAGCATTTCTTACAAGTCAGGTCTAGTGGTGATGAATTCCTTCAGCTTTTATTTGACTTTAAGAAAGTCCTTAACTTTTCTTCATTTCCTAAAGATAACTTTGATTTTAGAGGTTTGGATCCAGGTCACTTGGCTCTCTTGCTTTGGGAAGATGACAGTACAGTACATTATGTCAACAGTGCCAGGTAGAAGAGGCCTGTTCACCTCAGCATGGTTGGGCAGTGAAAGAGAGAGATTAGAAGGTGCCAGGGCCCCAGTATCACCTGTGAGGGCATCCATTGACCTTATTTCCTTCCACTAGGTCCCACCTCCTAAAGATTCACCACTTCCCAATAGCAACACAGGATGGGCACCAAACCCTTAATGCTTGGGCCTTTGGGGAACATTTAAGATGGAGCTACGGTAATTCCCTATCTCCATGGAACATAAGGAATATGAAACAAGGTCACAGATGTGATGTAATATACTTAGCATGGCCCCGGCACATCGTAAGTGCTTCATCATGTTAGTTGTAGTGGTAAAGGTGGTGACTACTGCTAAGGTAATGGTTCTGGTTTTGACTTACTCTCTTAAATTGGAGGAGTAGGCCACTGGAGAAAGCGTACATAGGTCAGGCTGTGTCACCTACAGGCTGACAAGCTTTGAAAAAATCCTTTCTATCTTTCTGACCATTGGTTTCTTCTCCAATTAAATAATCAAATGATATAATCAGTGAGAAAATGCTTTGCAAAGTTGATGAGCTACTTGAATATAAAGTAATGACATCAGCATAAGCACCTGGATGACAGAGATTTCATTCATCTCTTACTATTCTCAGGGCCTTTGTGTATAAGTAGTGCTCAATCTGCTACTATGTAACCTCACTGAATATAAATAAAACTTTGTACATGAGTCCAAAGAGTTGTGAAACATAGTTGTGATATGCTTTTAGAGTTTAAAAAGATTTTAGAGGTTATTTCCCTCAATGCCCCACCTCACACTCACCTAAACTGATAGAGTAGGTACAATTTTTATTCAAAATTCTTCTGACACTGAGTATGTGTGGTTTTCTCACACCAGCAGATAATTTTCCAATTCTCTGGACATAAGCTCGGTGTCCTACAGACCAATTAAACTTTGATATTAAGTACCCACAGTTACTGTTAGTGTCCACAGGTTTAAGCGCTCATTCCCACAACACTGCCCTCACTTCAGACACTAGTCTCCAGTTCTGCATTCTCACTTATTCTTCTGAGCAACTGGCTATAAATGGGGGATTCCCGTGACCCTCTCCTCATATTTAATAATTTACTGGAATTAATAATTTACTGGCAGTAGGGAAGCACCTTCCATTACTAGGATATTATATTATATATTATATACTATATAAAATATAGTATATATATCATATTATATTATATTGTATATTGTAAAGGATATTATAAAGGATACAAACAGTGAACAGCCAGTTGAGGAGGTGAATAGGGTGAGGTCTGCAAGTATCCTGAGCACAGAAGCTTCTGCCCTGTGGAGTTGAGATGAACCACCCTCCCAGCACATGAATACATTCACCTATCCAGAAGATCTCCAAACCTCACCAGTTAAGGGTTTTTACAGAAGTTTCATTATACACTTATGACTACTTAAATCATTGGTCACTGGTTATTAACTCAATCTCCAGTTTCTGTCTTCTCCATAGTCGGTGGTTATGAGATGGAATGGGGTGCTGGTAGAATGAAAGTTCCAACCCTTTAATTATGCCTTCTGGATACCTGCCCTTATCCTGAATCTCTTTAGCCCTTCCCCCCAGCCACCAGTCTTTCTAGCATACAAAAGGCATTCTTATACTTCAGTGATTCCAAGAGTCTTAGGAGCGTTGTGCCAGGAACCTGAACAAAGTCCAAATATATATTTCTTCTTATTCTACACAGGGTCATAAAGAGATGCAACCACTGAAATCAGATCTGCATCCAGCTTGTCAGATTTTTTTCTTCCCATCATTCTTTGCTGATTCCTCATGTTTCATAAATGAAAAACAAGTACACATTTGAATGTTATTAATTTTATTAGATGTCAGAAACAGCAATCTAGTTAAGGAAAATTATGGAAGCTTACCTAAAGATAGAGAGTTGAAAATAATGGCAATTGGAATTTAGCAATATTTTTCTTCAAATTTTTTTCTTTCTTCTGCAAAGAACATCAAGTGCTATAGTATTGAAGTTAAGTCCTGTTGGAAAGACTATTGCATTGAGCCTGAGTCCTGTCAGATTATGACTGATGAAGGGCAAGCATATAAGTCAGACACCTTGAACTGGAGTACAGAAAGGGAAAAGCTGGAGGAAGGCGTACTCTAGCTAGAAGGGTTTGTTTGCACTTTAATGCCACTCTTATTGTCATTATCATACCTCTATTTTCATCCTCCTCTGCCCTTCTGATCTCTGTATTTATATGTACCACTGCAACTAGCACTCCTCACATAATGGGAGTTGAAATTCTGACATTTACATCTTTGAATCCTCCTTAACACCCACTGATTCATTACTGAGATTTGATGATGGATAGATAGATGATGGAAAGATGAGTAGATGGATGGATAGATGATGGAACAAGAAAGAAAGAGAGGAAGGAGGAAAGAGAGGGAGGAAGGAAAGAGGGAAGGAAGGAAAGAAGGAAGGAAGGAAGGAAGGGAGGGAAAGAGAGAAAGCAAGCAAGCAAGCAAGCAAGAAAGAAAGAATCAATTTTGACGGAAACTCAGAGGCAATGAGGAAGAACAGCATAACAATGCACTCCTTTGCTACCAGGATTCAAGCATGATTTAAAATAACCTTTTAGAAATACTTTAAGTTCATTTTATTTAAAAATCCTCTAGCACAGAGATGATTAACCAATGGTCCTTGGGTTGAATTAAACATAGGCACTTGTTTTGTTTGTTCTTACCATGATGCCCTATTACTAAATAAGCAAAGGAATGGATAAATTCATATTATATTGAATGCATTCCTGGCATAAAAATAAAGAGTATGTTATTTTAAAAGAATGCATATTTTTCTGAAAAGTCAAGAATAGTGTGCTCAAATTTCCTTTCTCTTTAGGTAGGACAGACACTATCCTGTGCACCACAGTAATTATCACTGACATAGATAATAATTGCCATTCATCATTTATATTCAAAAAAATCATATTCAAATTTTTACATTCAAACTTCTTTTTTTCAGTTCTGGGGATTGAACCCAGGGCCTCGCACTTGCATGCTCTGCAAGTGCTGGACCACTGAGCTGTACCCCCAGCCCATTTTTTTACTTTTTGAGAAAGGGTCTTGCCAAGTTACGCAGACTGCCTCTGGTCTTCAACTTGCGATCCTCCTGCCTCTGCCTCCCGAGCCACTGGGATTACAGGCATGCGCCACCGCACCCGGTTTACATTCAAACATTTTTATATTCAAAATTTTATATTCAAAAAATATTAAATCATTACCCATGTCTCTTACCTTTTTGGTTGGCACCATTAAGTTTCAGAATTTACAACTCTGGTCTTATGCATGGCCCTTTCTCACACTTAAGGAGAGAAAAAGATCACAGGAGAGAGAAATTTTTAAGAGAGCATAATAATAACACTTACTAAGCTTTTGCAGTGTATTATGAGCTGTGAAACTTTACATACCCTTACAGTATACTCTATGAACTAGGTACTGTTCTTATCACCATTTTATAGCATATGAAACTATTTGCATAATTTGTCCAAGGTTATTGTGTTAGTCACCTCATTCATTGTTGTGTCAGGGGACATTACCAAAACAAATGAATTGGAGGAATAATTTATTGGGGACTATTGTGGTTTAGCTGGGATTTAGCTCAGTTGGTAGAGTACTGCTCTGCAGTCTCTGAGGTCTCGAGTTCCATTCCCAGCACACAAAAATGGGAGAAGGATATGACAATCCACTCCCAAGGCAATCCCGAAACACTCTGCCATTGAAAGCCCTGTAAAGGTCGCTATGAGTCAGACAGGACTCGATAGCACCTAACAGCAACAACAACAACAACATTGTGGCTTAAGGATGAAATGTTCCCCAAAGGCCATGTGCTTTAGCATTTAGTACCCAGCTGATAGCGCTGTTTGTGGAGGTCATGAAACTTTGGAAGGCAGGACTCCATTTTGTGGAAATGATCACTCAGGGCAGGCCTTTGGAGGCAGACCTTTGGAAGGTTTTACCCCCAGCACATGGTTCTGGGAAGCTGCCTCCTGCCCTGAGATCCCATGATGTCCTTTGCCATAGGCCTGGCCACCTGCCTAGATGCTTGCCCACCACCATACTTTGCTCTCTGTATGGATTGATCCTCTAATTGTGAGCTTCCAATAAATCTCTCTCCCCATAAGTTTGTTTCACTTGGTGACAATAGCTGACTAATATAGAAACTTGATAACAAAGAGTGAGATCATTTGCTGTGCAGAAACCTCATTTGGAAATTATTTGTGGGAGGTGTTTGGAAGAGTTCAAAGTGGTAAACAGAAGGCTGGTAGGACAGGGGCAGTTCTGGTGATGAAGGGAAGACCAAAATGCTGCTGCCAAAACAGGCTGATGGGATCACAGAGTTTCAGAAGAAAGTGAAGCCTCTATTGGACATTGGCCAAGAGGCAAGCCATGTTATATTCTAGCTAAGGGACTATGCATTCTACCCATGTCCTAAAGATTTGAGTTAGGCTGAATTTAAAAGTAATGGCATGGTTGTTGCATTCTGCTTTTAGCCAGATTTATGGGGAACATGTGGAACAACAGGCACAGGAAAAAAAGATCTGAAAAATATGGTTTTTAAAGAGACAAAAAGCCACAGGGGTGCGAGTTATTTAAAAGTTACTGAGAACAGGGCCAATTTGGGCAAGAAGATAAGCCAAGGTAAAGAAAAGCCATGCATGTTATACTGGGAAAATAAAGAGCACCTTGGGATAGAGAAAGAGTTGGCCAGAGCCCTCACATCTAAGGCTCCCAATGATGTGAACCAACAAACTCATTTGATAGGGGAGTGCCTGAAAAGCTGTCTCCCATATGCACTCCTGAAAAGAGATCACCAAGGGAAATAGTTTTTTCTTGGCCTGGGGCTATAGAGGCCACCACTGCAGTTGTGGTTCAAAAGGGTGAACCAATCTCCCCAGCTAGAACCAGCCCTTGATGATGTCCACCTCGTACTGGTTTTGCACGCATGCAGAATACAAAAGTTAAAGGGGTTGTGGAGGCTGCCATCAAGCTTTCAAAAGATCAATAAAACACAACAACAAATGTTGGCGAGGTTGCGGGAAAAGGGAACACTCTTACGTTGTTGGTGAAGCTGTAAATTGGTGCAACCACTGTGGAAATCAATATGGAGGTACCTTAAAAAACTAAAAATAGATCTACCATATGACCCAGCTATAACACTATTGGGAATTTACCCAAAGGGAAATGGGTCATCATACCACAGAGACACCTACATCTCCATATTCAATGCAGTGCTTTTCACAATAGCAAGGATATGGAATCAACCAAAGTGCCCTTCAACAGAAGAATGGATAAAAAAACTATGGTATATATACACAATGGAATACTACTCAGCAAGCAAGAAAAATGAAATAAGGTCATTCGCAACAAAATGGATGGAATTAGAGAAAATTATTTTAAGTGAACGAACCCAAGCTCAGAAAAAGAAACACCACATGTTCTCACTCATGTGAGGGAGCTGATTCAAAATTATAAGAAGGAAAAATCCTATTCAAAGGTCGGATCATAATAAAAGGGGGGGATAAGAATGGTGTCAATATAAATGATTCAGAAAATGCATGGTAATTGTTCTAACAAGATAAAACAAAGACCACTACAGGAAAAGTTTCTATCTTAAACAGAACTGGAACCCAAGGACATATAGAAAAATATTACTAAGTAAAAGATAGAGAAGACTTAGATGGGAAACTTAAATGGGAAGGGGGGAAGCATAGAGGAGGGTAAGGGGTAACCTATATGATTAATGTTTATCAAAATGCATTTATGGAAATGTCACAATGAAAAGCATGTCAAAATGAATCACATTAAGGTGTACATTAAAAATTTCCAATAAAAAAAGAAAATAAAAACACATTGATATTTTGATAAATGAAAAAAAAAGGTTTCAAAAGATAGCCTGTAAGGCCAGGCAGTGTGTACTAGGATTGAGTATCCTGTATAGAACCCCTGCAGGGCTGATGCATGAAACTTTGAGGGTAGAGTCTAAGCAGCAATAGAGATCCCAGGATGTTGGAGATGCCAGCAACAAGAAATGTCTGCCCAGAGAAGCTGCTGCCAAATAGTGGAATCAGCCCAGCAGGACCATTTATGCTACAAATGGCAGTTATCACAGGGGCAGAACCACAAAAGCTTGTTTGAACCCAGATGTTGCCAGATGCCAGATGCCAGATGATGTCACATGTGCCAGTTGCCAGACTTACACTGAAATGGGCCCACAGCTTAGTTTACCTTGAATCTCAATGGAGACTTGGATTTGGACTTTTGAATATAGTTGAAACTGTTAAGACTTTGGGGAATCTTAAAATTGGACTGAATGCATTTTGCATTATGAGATAGCCATGGACCTGTGGAGGTCAGAGGTAGAGTGTCACAGTTTGAATATAAAATGGCTCACAAAGGTCATATGTTTTAATATTTGGTCTCTATCTGGTGGCACTGTTTGTGGAGGTCATGAAACTTTGGGATGGGGGATTCAATTTTGTAGAAGTAGTCACTGGGGGTGGGCTTTTGGGTTTTACTTCCAACCCACAATCTGGGAAGCTCTGTCTCATGCCTCATGATGCTGTGAAGTCATCTTCTACAGGCCCAGTCACCTGCCTAGATGCCTGCCCCTTCACCACATCTTGTCACCATTATGGACTGATCCTCTAACTGTGAGATTCCAATAAATCTCGCCCCCTATAAGTTTGTTTCAGTTGTTTTTTCTGCTACAATGACAGCTGACTAATACAGGGGCTCACAGCTAGAGAATCACAGTCTGTAGAGGAAGGGAGGCATGGATGTGGAACAGGCAGCAGTGGCCTCCCGCAAAGGTCACATCATGGCATATCAGGAGGAGAGAGTGGCTTCAAACATGGGTCTGGGATAAACTCCAAAGGCCCACCTTCAGGAACCTGCTTCAGCAAAGCTAGGTCCCACCTATAGTTCTATAACCTCCCTGGATGCCACCTGGGGACTAAACATTCAAACACATGACCTTTCAGGGATATTTTAGATTTAAACCATAACAGTTATAGTTTGTAAGTATTCATAGTCTAGATACTTCTGTCTCCAAAGCCTATCACTGAAGCCACTGCACTGCTTTTGTACTCTTTATTAACACATAAATGATGAAATCAGCACTATAATATGCTTTCTTCATCCCTTAGGAAAAGCAAATAAATATTGATTAAGTACAGTCAACAATTGTAAATTAGGCAGTCAATTTTGAAGTGCTCCAAATCTTGCCTATTTGTGTTCATGTGGTGGTGGGCTGGCATTAATGATATGCCTGGGTAAATTCCCTCAGTATTTGGTAGTTTGGAATATCCAACATACAGGTGGGAGAATGTGTATAGCAAAGAAGTAACATAAAATCTCTTCCTTTTCTTTTCAATTGGACTTATTGTGACATGTTGGAAATTCATGCGAAAGATGGTGGTTTTCTTAAATAGTGGCTAATTCTGATGCATCTGCAAACACTTGACTTGTTGGGTACCCGAGCTCCTTCTGCAATCATGTGTGCAGAAGGGGGCATTATCACTGAATTAGAAAATTACAGGCATCTAAGACTCACTGTTTCAGACACTATACCCGTCTTGCAGCATGGAAAATTTCTTTTCACTCCCTTTCTACTTAATAGCTCCTGTATCTTAATCAGATACACCTCCCTGGTTCAATGTATTCCCCAGCAACAGTTCACTTTTTTTTTCTCAATGATGCCCTCTGAAACTTTTTTTGATAAATGCTATGTAAACTAAATCTCTACACCTGTGTACCATCATTATTGCACATTATCTATTATAATAACAGCATGTTGTGCCAAAGGCACATGAGGTCATTGTCTAATTGTCAATATAGAGGATGTGTATGAAAAAACAAAACTTACGTGATGAACCTTCAGTGTGGTAGAAAGTTGCTTCATCCAAAGAATAACCAAGGTGGTCAGAAAGACTGTTGCTTTATTTGCTGTTTTGTTCTCTATGTGAATGTCTTTAAGAATGCAGTCAAGATAAAAGAACATTTATTAAACCTATTTATTGCACATTACATTGTCATATGCCTTCTAGGAAGTCATAGCTCAAACAGTGACTTGACCAAATGGGTACAGATGATCAGTTAAATGCATTTGGACACACTTTCATAGACTTTCAAGAATTTCTATCCTCATGGGAAGAATATGTTCTTATGGTTAACATAGATATTTGGATTCAGTCAGAAATTGCATCCCTGAGAAAATCCCGGGAATGCATCTTATATTAACATTCAAAATGCCTATTAAGTTCTTCCTACATGACCAGTTTACTGGTATGTACTTTTTTCATTTGACAACTGCCACACAAAGCTTGCTCCTGAGTGTTGCCTGGGGAAACAGCCTAGTCATGTGATTTGAGGTATGCTGAAACCCCCACCCGCTAGGTCCCCACTCAAGAGTATGCACCCCACATGTCTTCCCTTCAGACTAAGTATTCCCATCATGAATCACTGCTCAGACAGTGGGGACCCCTGTCCTTGGGAGAATTGGCCCATTAAGAGCTACTAAATTTGCCTCCATAAAAACCAATGCATTCAAGATTTCTCTGAACTTGCCATGAATTTTCCTACCTCTGCACCTGGTTAGAGGACATTCAGGATGTTCTCACATCTCTTTGCCATTTTTCCAGTTATTTCTCAAAATCAAAGGTCTGGCTCAAGTGTTATATTTTTCATAAAAATATCCCTGCAAAAAGCACTGCTAGACCATATTAATGCCTAGGGAGCATATTTATACTTAACTAATTCAACATTAAATAAAGTCAGGAAGTTAGACAAAGGTTTGAAATAGAGAAATAAACATGGATGTCTGTCCTTAGGTCTTTAGGTCTTCCAGGCAACTTTTCCCAAAGAGGTGCATGTCCTGAGGGGGTATATGCATAACTTTAGATGACGCATAGATAATTTTAAAATTTTAACTATATTCTAACATTTGGGTCTAATTATGACAAATGATCCTGACTTTCGAATTATAACAGTGACCAGTGACATAGGGGTTTCTTTAAAAAAAAAATAAATGTGTTTAAATAAGAAGGAAAAAGTAGAATTAATTGAAAAATTATTTAAATAATTACATAGGTAATTCACACATATAGCCAGAAACCCATGTAGTAGATCCTTAGTATTCGTAGATGTGAGGACAATTCTTGAAATAAGCGAAAAGCTAAAATTTAGAAAGTTGGTTCAGGAAAAAAAAGATCTGGGAATAGACAAATGGTAATGCAATTGACAAGGGCTGTGGTAGTTACATCTATAGATCCTGTCAGAAGTATCAAAGACCTGGGATGGAGGGTCACAGACAATTGGCTTGTGCCCTACTCATCTGATCCCCTATGTTGGTCAGCTCTCCATTACTATAACAAATACCTGTGATAATCAACTCATAAAGAGAAAACGTTTATTTTCACTCATAGTTTCAGAGTTTCCAGTTCATGACTGGTTGGCCTTGTTGCTTTGGGCCTGTGATGAGGCAGCAAATCCTGATGGTAGCATGTGAAAGAAAAATACTCATTTTAGGGTCAGGAAGAAAAAGAGAGAAGAGGATGGGACCAGGGTTCTACATTCCCTTCAGGGGTATGCCCCCAGTGACCTAAAAACCTCCTTCTGGGTCCACTTCCTAAAGGTTCCACCACTCCCTAATAGTGCCACTCTGAGGACCAAACATTTAATACCTGAACCTCTGGAGGATATTCAAGATCAAAACTATAGAATCTACTATATCTGGTCATGCTTAGATGTAAATCTCATCTGCTCAGAAACCATGTCATGTGGCTCTGGGAGAGGATCTCTCAGCTTCATCGGTCCTTCACACACAGGTGGATGTCTCAATTCTTATTCCTTAAGCTAAAGTCTAAGGAAAAACTACTGTTTTTCATGAATCTAGCAGATAAAAATAGAAATGCACATTTTACCACTTCCCAGATTTGCAGTCTTAGTATCTCTTCATTAGTAATCAGAACTTTCTCATTTTCATTAGATGTCCTAATAAATGAGTTAAAGCTCTGGAGAAATACCTTACCAAAAAAAGATGCTGCTCTGCAATAACAAAAAAAATAAGGCTAAATAGGGCAGTGGGGGGCAGCCGTAAATCATGGAAAGCCAGGATTTATAAGGAGTGCAGGAGATCTGCAATAGCTGGTACAGAGCAACTTCATGGACTGGTACAAGTCATTCACCCTCCACACCTTCCTCACGTACTTCTGCTTCTTTGTCTGACCCCAGGAGTCTCCTTGGAAAGATCACCTGAGTAGCAGCATAGACCAGACATCTTGGGTTTGAGTTCTGGCTTTGCCGCTTGTAAACTATATGACCTTGAGCATGTTACTTAACCTCTGTAGATTTCCTCATCAGTAAAATGGCATTCATAGCACTTATGTTTATATTTTTATGAGGATTTGAGATTAAAAATGTAAAATACCTGGAAAATATGCTAGGAATCATTTCATAATTATTGTCATAAACAAGGTGAAAGCATTGTCATGACAACAAGGGCTTAAATCCTCCTAATAGCCAGAGTTCAAGATGAGCCAGGAAGGGAGAAGGCAAGATAGCTGGGTAAGGCAATAAGAAAACAATCAGATCCTTGTGTATCTGCAGGAGTGGCATTAGAACAGAATTTCAGGCCTCCCCTGACCTACTACAGCACAATTGGAATATTCATTTTAACCTGATCCCAAGGTGATATGTTTACATATTAGAATGGTGGAAGCATTTTTATATTGTCATTAAATACTTCCTCTACTCCTCTAATTTCTGCATTTTAAACTTTAGATAAGAGGACCTTATCAAGCAAATGTAGTTATAAACTTATTCTCTTGAAGCAGCTGAAAATAATAACAGAAACAATAGCAGCAGCAACAACAGAAAGATGAATGGTGAACAGCGTGCATTTTACAATTGGGGAAACTGAGGCATATAAAGGTTAAATCACTTTCCAGGGGTTATACAGTTAGGAAGTAAAGGTCCGTGGATTAGAACAGTGGCATTTTGGATCTAGACTCCTTACTCTTGACCCTCAAAGACTCCAGTTTCCCCCTCCTACCTATCCATGGGCAGAAAAATGAAACCAAACAGCAGGATCCAATCAATGATGCAACTGCCTCTTCCCTTCAGGTAAATTTTTTGCCCCCAGATTTCCTTGGGATCTAGATATAAATCTGAGAGTATGGGTTCACAAGGCTTACTCTGCCCCACTGTCAGAAGTCAGAGTTGAATTTCTTCTTATGAGACAGGAAATGGCACTGGGGTTTAGCTCAGTTGGTAGAGCACATGAAATTTTAAGGATGATCCTTAAAAGAAAAAAATTGATAATTTGGGCTGTGTCAAAATTAAAAACTCTTGCTTTACATGAGACTTTATGAAGAAGATGAAAGTACAATGTACAGACCAAGAGAAAAATTTGCAAACCACATACTTGCAAGAAACTTGAATCTAGAGCATCTAAAGAATTCTCAAAGTTCAGCATGAAACAGAAAATTTTAAAAACTCAAAAATCTAATTAGAAAATAAGCAAAAATTAAACAGAGGTGGAAGATAAACACATTAAAAGATGTTTAACCTCATTACCCATGAAGGAATTACAAATTAAAGTCACAAGGAGATGTTATGGCACACCTATCAGTATGTTGTTGTTGTTGTTGTTAGGTGCCGTCGAGTCGAGTCCGACTCATAGCGACCCTATGTACAGCAGATCGAAACACTTGCCGATTCTGTGCCAGGCAAACCATCTTATTTATGTTTAAGCCCATTGTTGCAGACACTGTGTTAATCCATCTGGTGGAGGGTTTTCCTCTTTTCCGTTGACCTGCCACTCTTCCAAA
>VMDO01010525.1:8549-71388 GCA_007922755.1 Pedetes capensis | reverse complement strand
ATTTCATGCTGTTCAGCAATTTTAGTCATATAATTTTAAATTAAGAAGTAAGCAAATATTATGGAACAAACCTCAAAAAAATTCATAACTTCCATTTTGACATTTAAGAAAAGTTCTTAATAGTATTTGAAGATTTTTCCTAATTTATCAGTTAATCAAATTTATCTGCACATTAATTCAACTTATTTGGCTTGATTTATATTAATTTTTTTACAGATTTCCAATCTATTATCTTAATATAAATTAATCATTTTAATATCTATGAGTCTGCTATTTTTAAATGCTTGTATACTCTCCAAAATTCATGCTGAAACTTAATTGTCAATGTGATTAGTGTTGAGGGATAGTGCCTTTAGAATGTGGGCAGATCGTGAAGTCTGTTCCCTCATAAACAAGATAGCAACCTTATAAAGAGATAGAGGGAAGTAGCTAGGTCCGTTTGACCTTCTATTCCTTCCCCTGTGAGCATAGCATTCAAGGTACCATCTTGGAAGCAGAGACTAGATGCTCACCAGACAGCAAACCGGCCAGCACTTAGATCTTGCACTCCCCAGCCTCCAGAACTGTGACAAATAAACTTCTGTTCTTTATAAATAACCCAGTTTCAGGAATTTTGTTGAAGTACTGTGAAACAAACTAAAACAGAGTCTGAAAAACTTTTTATGCACTAGGACTGACAATAGTTAAGCATACCATTTTTAATAGTGACTTTAAATGTCCTTTGCCATCTCACTGTCTTTATTAGTATCTTTAGGAAGTAAATGCCAATACTCATAAAACTTTGAATACCATACATACCTAATTTTCTTGACTTTTTATCCTGATGATTTCACAAAATTTGAACCCAGATAAACTAAACTCTAACTTCTTCTCACCTATACCCAAGGAGATGAATATAACCCCAAAAAGCATAGAACCCTGCTGGCTCGTTTCACTTTTAAATTTATAACCATAGATCACAAGTGAGGCATTAACACTAGAAGACTGTGAGTCACCTTACGTTAATTTGTATTTTACTTTCTACTCTTTGACATGATTTTTAAATAATATTTTTCTTCTCAAGAATAAATTCTCACCTCTACTCTTTAATTTAAGTTCCTTTTTTTTAAAGAAAAATATAAACAATTAGAAGAAAATCACCTGATTTAGAAACAGCAAATGGATAAAACACACTGGCTATCTATCTATCTATTTTGCCTTTTTTTCTGCTAAAGTAGGCCCATTCACTGTAGGTCCTAGCTAAGTCCAAATCTATCATTTGTCTCCGTGACAATGTCCCTGCATTTTCCTATCCTATCTGTGTCATAAATATATTTCTATTTTCTAGATTATTTACATCATCAGAAAAACATGCTGATTGTCTCCTAAATTAAAAATTGTAAAAATAATAAACATCCTGAAATATCGCTTAACCCTGAAACTACTATTCCAGTTCTTCTTGTGTTCCTAGAGCTACCTCCGAAATCAAATATCAAACTATCCACTTGAATATGCTATGTTGTTAGGTGCCATTGAGTGGAGTCGGACTCACAGTGACCCTACATACATCAGAACAAAACACTCCCTGACACTGTGCCATGCCCAGCACTAAGTCAGTGTTTCTCTGCTATTCATAGAGTTTTTCTATGGCTGATTGTTTTGGGAGTAGGTTGCCAGTTCCTTCTCCTGTTTTTGCAGTGCAGGAAATCAAACCCAGGGCCTCAGAGCATGCAGAGAAAGTACTCCACCAATTGAGCTAAACCCAAACCCTGACTATGATTTAGACACATCAAACTCACTTGTACAGTAAAATTCTAAATTTTTTTGCTTCACATTTCAGTAACTTGTACTGTCACTTATTAACTACTTTGATCAAATAATTAGGATTCATTTCTGATCCTTGTTTTCCTTTCACACTTCATGTCATATCTTTACATCTGTTCCCTTATCTCTTCCATCACAATTTGTCCAGCATTGAATTCTTTCCATGACCTCCACTGCTGATACTCTAGACAAAGCTACCATGACGCTCTTCCTAAATCTATGCAACAACTTTATTACTGTTCTCTTTACTTTCACATTTGACTCTTGTTTGCGCAGAAGCCAGAATGATATTTTTAAAATACGAATTAAATATTTAAGGCCAGCTGGGCATGGTGGTGCATGCCTATAATCACAGCCACTCTGGAGGTGAAGGCAAGAGGATCACAGGTTTGAGGCCAGAGACAGCCTGAGTAATTTAGTGAGACTCTGTCTCACAATAAAAATTAAAAATGGTCTGAGGTTATGGCTTTGTGGTAGAGCACCTATAATGTATGCATGAAACCCTGGGTTAAAGCCCCAAGAATAGCAAAAAAGGAAAAGAAAAAAAAAAGTCCAAAAAATGCCCATGTATACAAACAATCCCTCTGGCTCATACTTAGAAATAAAGAAAAATCCCTACCAAAGTATAAAAGAATATCTTTGACTTTAAAATGCAAATTTTGCCTGAATTATTTCCTCTGCCTCACCCCTTTAGATTTTGACACACTAGTCTTCTTGCTATCTCTAAAACACCAAGTTTTCAGACCTGGAAGCTTTTTTATTTACTTATTTTTTTTAGTATTTTAGTATATTTATTTACTTATATTTTTTAGTCTATAACATTTTTATTCCAGGTTATCACAATTTTGATCTTCATTTCAATTAAGATTTTCATTATGGCAATGCATTAGAAAAATCTTTAGATTACTTCATATAAAATAATACCCTTCAATACCACTCTGCACAGCCTTCTTTACTTTCCTTTATAGTTGTTACTACTACCTGACATGGTATCCCACATTTATTGGTAAACGTGTTTACTATTACTTTACCATAATATGTACTCCATGAAGAGAGAAACTTCCTTTATTTTTTACACCTTTTAATAATCCTGAAACAATGAGCCATTGAAAACTCTACAAGGGTCACTATGAGTCTGTCCCAACTCAACAGCACCTAACAACTTAACAACATATCACTACCTAAACTAGTGTACAGCACATGTCAGGAGTTCATAAATACTTACAGAATACATGAACTATTGCATTATGTTCCTAAAACTACCATAACAATTACCAAAAATGCAGTGACTTAAGACAACAAAAACTTATTCTTTTACAGTTAGGGATGCCAGAAACTAAAGTCGCTGTTACCTGAATTAGTCCTTCTGAAGATACAGAGGGGAATTCTATTCTTTGCTTCTTTCCAAGCTTCTGGTGGTTTCCAGTAATTTTTTGTGTTCAGTGTTCTGTGACTAAATCTCTCCAGTCTCTGCCTCCATCTTTATGTTGTGCTATAATTTGAACCTTAAGTGTCTCCCAAAGACTCAAGTGTTGAGGGTTTGGTTCAGAGGTGAGCCTTTTGGGAGGTGATTGGAGCATAAGGGCTCTGAACTCATCAATGGATTAATCCACTTTTAGACTCATAAGATAATGGGCTGTTTGGAGGTGGTAGAAACTTTGAGAGGTGGGACCTCATTGGAAGAGATAGGTAATTTGGGGTGTGCCCTTGATAAACATCTTTTTGTCCCTGATCCCTTCCTCCCTCTCTCTCTGCTTCCCAGCCACGATTAGGTAAGCAGCTTTCCTCTGTCATGCACTTCCTCTCTCACCACAGGCCTAAACACAATGGAATCAGCTAACAATGGACCAAAAGCTCTGAAACTGTGAGCCAAAATAAATCTTTCCTCTTTTAAGTCAATCTATCTCAGGTTTTATGTCATAATGGCAGAAATCTAACAAATGGCATAGTGGTCTCCCTATGTATCTTCACATCAAGTTCCTTCTATGCATGTCTTTGTGCCTAAATTTCCCGTCTGTCATCACATTAAGGCCTATCGTAATCTAGTGCAACCTCATAATTGCATCTGTAAAGACCCTGTTTCCAAATAAGGTCACTTTATGAGATTCCCAGAAGACATGAATTTGGCATGAGGAAAAAACAGTATTTAACACAGTATAGTTATGCTTGTACCCAATAATAAAGATCATTGTTGTTACGTGCCATCAAGGCAGGTTCAACTCATAACTATCCTATGTATAACATGGAATGCAACATTGCCCAACAGTGCCATCCCCAGCACTATTGTCAGTGTTTCTGTGCTATTCATGGGGTTTTTGATGACTGATTGTTTGGGGAGTAGGCTGCCGAATCCCTCTCCCTAGTCTAGAGCAACTGGTAATCACAGGTAGTCTTCCATCTGAGGAACAGCTGGCCTAACCTTCCTTAGCTTCTAAGGTCAGGCAGGATCAGATGCCAGTGTGGTATGGCTGTAGACAATCATAAAGTTTAAAAATGTTCAATCAGTATCAGAGTAACTTCTGAATGTACTTTGAATATCATGTTTATCATTACTGAAATTAATGGTAAAATATTGAAAGATTTGCAGCCCAGTGTTTGAGCACTTGTAAAGTATCTGTGAGGCCCTGGGTTCAACCCTCAAATGCCATAAATATGTATATCATGTCTACTCTCAAGAAGTTGGCAATCTACTGGACTGTTATTTTTCTTCACAACATCTACCATCACATGAAATCTTTAACTGATATCAAACATTTACTAGTAAATAAATAGTCAAATTCAATTGAATAAAGAGGAAAGTTTGGTAAAAAAAAAAATTTTAAGTTTTAGGTAAGTTTAGGAAAGTCATTAAGAAATAGCACAGGACCCCACACAGGGTTGGCAATAGCAGAGATCATTTACCATCCTTAGTCCTTAAGGGGCAAAGCAAAGAGAAAGAGTGAAAGAAAGGTCTCTTTTCAAGTATCTCCATATCTCAAGTAGAGTTTCTGTTTATAACTATGGTCCTATATATGCATTTGTGTAAGGTACCTGTTTTTATTGTGTAGGAAGTTCTATGTTTATATTCTAATACCTAAGATTTTTTAATGTTTTGAGATGATAGTATATAATAAAAAATAGAAATTAAGCAATTTATGAATCTTTGGTTGTGGTTGATAGCAAAGAAGCATGTTGCATGTGCAACTGTTAAATCAACTCTGAGCAGTAGGCAATAGGACGTGTTCATCATGTTAGTGGAAGATGGCATAATGAAGTGTGAGGCAGAAGTGTGCACAGATGGGTTCAGATTTACTTTGGGATTATAACCACAAATATATGTGTGAATTTCTTTTGGCCTTACCACATGAGTAGATTTTAAAATAATTAAATGACAATATGCCTTCTTGCAAATAGTTTAATATACATCTTAGAATATCCCAGAAGCAAAATGTTATTTTACTCTATTGCTCTGCATGTCATTTTAAATTGAGCATTATGAAAGAAAATTATCTTAATTGTAATTCTACCAACATCTATACCCCAGTTCTAGGCCCAGTTTTTAGAGAAATTTTTGCTCCCAAGAAAAACTGGATTACATTCTTGATTATCATGGTATAGTGTATTCTTGATAAATTACTCATTGTTTTGAATTGATAAATACACATGATATTTTAAAAATCATGATACTTGCAGTATTACCTGATTTTTAAAATGTATATGTATACACCCAAAAGGACTGCTTGTCATTACGGGGACATAGGAGAGATCTGGATACATCAGCATAAAGAGTGCTTGTAGTTATGAAAGATTTTGTATTCTTTGCTTCTTACACTACTCAGTCTGCCATAATGAACATGTTGTTTTTTGTTGTTAGTTGCCATGAGTCAGTGTCCAACTCATAGAGAACTTACATACAACAAGCTAAGCAGTATTATAAGTGCTTCTCTGCTATTCATAGGGTTTTCAATGGTGGGTTGTTTTGGGGGAGTGGGTTGCCAGGTCCTTCTCCCGAGCCTACAACACCTGGTGTTCCAATATGGTCTCCCATCCAAGTATTAACCAGGCCTGACACTGCTTAGCTTATGAGAACTGATGAGATTGGATCCCACATTGGTACAGCTACAGGCCATACATATATACTTTTAAAAGTTTGGTTACTATGTTATTTAAAAGAAGTCAAGGCATCTAGTGCATAAGACAAATGAGCATGCACTTGAGGGAGTTTAATAGTATAAGCAGTAGAGGTAGTTGAGTAAAACAAAGCTTAGTTTTTGGTACAACAGGACAATATACAAAGTATAAGGAATAAGATGGGATAATAAAGTATCATTCCAACTGTTTGTCAGTGCATCTATACATATACATATAGAAAGATACAGATACTTCCTAGTGTGGTGGTGCACACCTGTAATCCCAGCAACTCGGGACCAGGAGGAACACAGTTTCCAGGCCAGTGGCAGCCTGCACAACTTACTGAGAACTTGTTTCAAAATAAAAGAATAAAAAGGGGGCTGTGGATACAGCCCAGTGACAGATCACTTGCCTATCATGCATGAGGCCCTGGGTTCAATCACTCAGTAGTAAGAAAGTTAGAAGGGGGAGTGGGGGGGAAGAGAGAGAGAAACACAGAGAAAGACAGAGAGAGACAGAGAGGAATTGATTTCACCTATATCCATTTTCCCTGTCCCTATAAAAGCATCCTCCCGCACCTGTTTATCAGTTTGCTGTACCAATGGGTGCTTGTGTGTTACTGTGCTGAAAGCTTGTTGTTGTTGTTGTTGTTGTTGTTGTTGTTGTTGTTAGGTGCTGTCGAGTTGAGTCCGACTCATAGCAACCCTATGTACAGCAGATGGAAACACTTCCCAATTGGAAACACTTCCCAATTCTGTGCCAGGCACATGATCTTATTTATGTTTAAGCCCATTGTTGCAAACACTGTGTCAATCCATCTGGTGGAGGGTTTTCATTTTGTTGTTGTTGTTGAAAGCTGTGCCATGGATATTAGATAACAAGAACGGTCACTCATGGTGGACATATTTCACCTGAGCTTCCAAACTAAGACAGACTAGGGAGAGGGAAATGGCAGCCCACTCCTGAAAAAAAAAAGTAGCCATTGAAAACTCTATGAAAAGCATAGAAACACTGTCAGATATGGTCTGAGAAATGAGCATCTCCAGATTGGAAGATACTCAAAAGACAATTGGAGAGTTGCCTCCTCAAAGTACAGTTGACTTTAATGAGAGGAATGGCCTTAAGCCCCAAGATCCTCAATTTGCTGATGTGACATGACTGAAAATGAGAAAGCAACTGTAAACATCCATTAGAAATTGGAATGTGGAATGTACATAGCATGAATCTAGGAAAATTAGAAATCATCAAAAGGAAATGGAACACATAAACATCTACATTCTATGGGTCAGTGAGCTAAAAGAGACTGATATTGTCCATTTGATTTAAAGTCAGGAAAGGTGTACGCCAGGGCTGTATCCTTTCACTGTTCCTCTTCAATCTCTATGCTGAGCAAACAATCCAAGAAGCTGGACTGTATGAAGAAGAATGTGGCATCAGGATTGGAGGAAAATTCAATAAAACCTGTATTAGGCAGATGACACAATTTTCCTTGCTTAAACTGAAGAGGATTTGAAACATTTACTGATGAAGATCAAAGAACACAGCCTTCAGTATGGAGAACATTAAGAAAACAAAAATCCTTTATCTGAGTCAGTAAGCAACTTCACGATAAATGGAGAAAAGAGTGAGATTGTCCAAGATTTTGTTTTACTTGGTTCTGCAATCAACAACCACAGAAGCATCACTCAAGAAATCAAAAGATATATTGTACTGAAAAACTGTTGCAAAAGACCTTTTTAAAGTGTTGAAAAGTAAAGATGTCACATTAAAAATGAAGGTGCACCTGAGTCATGCCATGGTATTTTCAGTTGCATTATATGGTTGTGAAAGCTAGACATTGAATAAGGGAGACAGTAGAAGAATTGATGCTTTTGAATTATGGTGCTGGAGGTGAATATTGAATATTCCATGGACTGCCAAAACAACCAACAGATCTGTCCTAGAAGAAGTGCAACCATAGTGCTCCTTGGAAGCAAGGATAATTAGATTGCATCTTACATATTTTGGACATGTTGTCAGAAGGGACCAATTCCTGGAGAAGGACATCATGTTCGGGAGACTGGTGGGTCAATGATAAAAAGGAAGACCCTCAACCCGAGAGATTGATATAGTGGTGGCAACAATGGGCTTAACATAATAAAGATTATGTGTATGACACAGTGCCTGGCAGTGTTTTGATCTGTTGTACATAGCGCCACTATGAGTCAGACCCAACTCAATGGCACCCAACAATGACAACATAAAAGCATCCTGGCCCAGTGTGGTGGCCCACAACTGTAATCCCAGCAATTGAGAGACTGAGGCAGGAGGATGGACATGAGTTTGAGGCTGGCATGAATTCCAGGATAGTCTGGGCTACTTAGGAAGACCTTGTCTCAAAAGAAAAAAAAAGATAATCACAATATCAATAAAATTCCTGTTTCTCCATTGGGGAATTCACCCTTTCTCTATTACAAAAAATGTACTCTCAGAGAAATTAATTCCTACATGGAGATTCTGTTTGATTTATATATATATACCTTTCCTCAACTCAAAATATGTCTTTGTAAATGTTCATTTCACATAGTATAAAGAGTAAGATGAGGCCAGGACCATTGGTTTACACCTGTAATCTCAGTGATTTGGGAGGCAGAGGCAGGGGATTGCAAGTGTGAGGCCAGCCTCAGTAACTTAGCAAGACCATGCATCAAAATATAATGTAAAAAAGGGGCTCTGGGTACATTTCAGTGGTGGAGCACTTGTAAAGTATGTGTAAGGACCTAGGTTCAACCCCTAAGTACCACAAAAACAAAAACAAAAAGAATAGGATGAAAAGCATTCCATTGTTTATTGAGGCTTCTAGGGGTAAAAGTGGGCTTTCTTTTTGTTATTATTGTCTTGACTTTTCCTGTTTGTTTAGAAAGAAATTCTTCTGCACTTGACTTACACAGGAAACAATTATGATCTAGTAAATAACATCATTTATCCGTTAATGTATAATAATGTATAATGTATAAATGTATATACAGGTTTATGCTATAGATTAAAAAAAAGTCAGATAAGAAAGAATCCTGTTCACAATTACTTTTTTTGTTTGTTTATTTGTTTGGATCAATTCAATCCTGAAATAAGACAGATCTACTCCTTGTTTATTTGGTTAATAAACCAAGCCATTTTCTTTATTATTTATGAAAATTTAATTTTAAGCTTCTGTTATTTGAGAAGCACAATTTTCAAAGTTTTTTCCTTAATTTTATTCTCAAAAAATAAAATGTTATATCAATTAGCATCTATTGGCTTTTTTGTGAATATTTCATTGTTTTATTCGGTGTGTCCTTTATTCCATGTAGGAAATGTACTATAATATATGTATGTTCCTCCAGATTCCCTGGGCAGGTGAACATTTCAGATCAATCATTGAACTTGAGTTATTTTAGCATAGGCCAACCTATTTATAAAACTACTGGAGATGTTTGTTTAATACTAGGTAAACAAGCATAGTACATTGTGCTATTATAGTGTTTATAGAGGTAATTTTGCAGACAGTAAATTTCATCTTTTCTTAAATAATGATAATAAGAGTACATATCAGTTTCTGTGAGGTTTTCAGTAAATTCAATCCTTTCACATTAAGTGCAGGAAACTTTGAATTTATGAAATGTTTACAAGAAATCACATCATGTTCACTGTGTTTCTCAGCTGTGACTACAGCATATGGTCTATAAATTGAAACAGGTGTGGGAACACAGGTGGTCACGCCAAGCAAGGGAAGGCCTAGAATTTATTATAGGGAAGCACATGATAAAAAGCCACAATTGGCATGGAAGGCAACTTGCTGGTTTCATGGAAGAACCTAAAGGATATTCACAGGGGTAAATACACATGACAGCACTTGAGATGAAAGTGTTCACCCACTAAATTCTCACATAAGGTGATGGAGAGGCAGGCAGTATCATTTCCCATGGTGAGTGAATGCAAGTGAAGCTCCATAGTGAATTCGGATAGTATGTTAACTCAATTGCATTAAAAGGAAGAAAAGAAGAAACTCTCTCTTAATATAACATTAGTCTAAATTAGGCCTGGGGCTACTTTTACCTACATTATCTACACTATTTCAAAGGAAAATGCAAATATGCTATCTTGCACCCATCAACTCCAGGCATCAGAATAATATCTGTCCTTTTTTGGAGGGAGTCAGTACGGCATCCTGCTGTAATTTCACCAAATACTTCTAAAAGAAACTATTGTAAAATTCTATGTTGTTTATGGAAAACAGTTAACAGGAAATATTTGATTTTTAGACCTCCACCTCCCTATTGTCAGTGTTTTATTCTGCATTTAGTCAGAATTTAGAAGTCTAGACTAATAGGAAAAAAACTGATACAAGAGCTCAAAAAAATTCTAGATGAACTAGAAACAGGAACACACACCTCTAATCCCAGTGACTCAGGAGGCTGAGAAGGAGGATCATAAGTTTGAGGCCAAAGGCAGTCTACGTAACTTAGTGAGACCCTGACTTGAAATAAAAACATAAACAAATGGGCTCAAGGTGCATCCCAGTGGTAGAACCCTTGCAAAGCATGTGTGAAATCCTGAGTTCAACCCAAAGGTACCCTTCCCAAAAAAAAATCTAGATGGATTTCAAATGGGCAGCTGTACTTACCTTTAAATATAAGCTTTTATTAGCTAGAGATTCACAAACTTTTAAGCCAGGTATTTTATGGAGTTCTACCTAAAAAGACATATAAAATCTAGATAATAACTCATCTTCTGAATATTTTGTCTTAATCTATGTCATGATATACACTCAAATAAGTATGGGCACCACTACCTTAAGACATTGTTGACAATCTCAGGGAAATGGAACTGCCATAAAATTCTTCTTAAAATTATCTAGATTATCTTCTTAGATAAGTGTGTCTGACTCATAGCAACCTTACATACAACAGGTGAAACACTATTATCATTGCTTCTCTGCCATTCATAGTATTTTCAATGGCTGATTATTTTAGGGTGTGGGCCGCCAGGTCCTTCTCCCAAGCCTACACATCTGGTATTCCCAGGCGGTCTCCCATCCAAGTACTAACCAGGTCCAACCCTGCTTAGCTTCCAAGATCTGACAAGATCCGATGCCACAGTGGTATGGCTGCAGGCTCTTGTAGTTAGGAGGGTTAAATTTTAGGACAAAAAGAAAACAAGCCAAACTAGAAAGTAAAAAAGATTTTGTTATCGCATGCCTTACTCATTGAATTTAAAGCATGTGTGGTAAATGTGCAATACACAGCTCACCTCCCATACAGATATTTGTACACACATGTATTTACATGCACACACACATACCCAAACACACACACAGCTTTGAGACTAAGACTGGTTCTCTTTCTATATGATGACTGATCACTCTCAGGTGATTCTTCTCCCTTAGTAATTTCTCTAAAATAAAGAGATGCACCATGCTCAAGGTAATACCTCATTTCCAGAGGAACCCCATATCTAGTGAAGAGATAGCCCCATACAGCCCTCCCAGTACCAAAGCTTATCTGGGCAGTGACTCCCACAGAGTCTACCCATTCCTGTACTTTTCACTTTCACACACGTGTTAATCCCAACAGCACTATCAGGTAAGCTTCCTGTATACAAAGCTCTGTCTCAGAAGCTGGAATATTCAATCTGCAATCAGAAATAATCCAAGACAGCATATTGAATCACTTACTGGCAGGATGGCAATAAGGACCGGTTCTATGGTAGCAGCAGAGCGCTGATATCTTTTGACATGAAAAGGCAACAAAATTTCTAAACCTTTCAGTGTTAGGACCTTGTTTGCTATGGAAGGGAATTCAGTAACGGAAGTTATGTCTCAAGCTTCTAAAAAGCACATTAAAAATAAGAACAGTGGAACTGGATTGTTATTTTGAGGGAAATAGATGACTTGGAGGAAAAAATATGTAAGACTGGGGATGATTAATTAGCAATTAAATCCTAAGAGGTTTCCCTTAGCAACATATAAAGAGACTCTCACCTTCTGAAGCCAAAGGACATAAAAGTCAAATTTAACCATAAAAGTAGCAGAATCTCAGAGAAGTCTCACAAGATTCAATTCTTAGCATCAACAAATTTTCTGTCTCAATAGGGTTTCCACTTAATGTATCGAGAGCTATGAAATTAGATAATACAGCATAATGCCCCTATGAGAAAGATAGATAACCAGCCATCAAGAGTTATTTCACAATCTATTAGAGTAGGAGAAATTAAGGATTGATAACTGGGAATCTAAAAATAGTCATCTTAGTAAAAATTTGCAATCTCTTATCTAGTTTCTGAATTTGAGCTGATTTTCAGATCCAGGACCCATGCACTGAAGAGATCAAGTTTCCAGAAGAAAGGATCTTATGATACTATGGTAAGGGTATGTGGGCATTGTCTCCCCATTCCTTTTACAAAATAATCTATGGCTGCCAACTTCATAAACTACACAGCAGGTAGAGCAGAATTTGCAACTATATGAAAAATAGTCACACATGAATTTTAAACTGGCATTGTTAATGAAGGATCCAAAATACCATCAGGCCCATTTATTAGGGTGAGAGTGTTATAGAGGATAAGCAGTGAATGGAATCTGGCCAAGTCTGATTCAGTGGGTCCATTTCATTCATGCACCTACTTGGAGGAATTTTCCTAATGCCCAAACAAAATTGGAAGTACACACTAACATAGTTGGTAATGGTAAGACCCTATATTGGCTCCTTGTCTTGTGTTATACAAAATATCATAGCAGAATAGATTAAGTCGCATCTTTTAAAAGCACCCTGCTGCCAGGAAAAATAGAAACATTATAAATGTCTTCAGGAGAATAGTAGAATTTGGAGTATGATGCCCATTTTAGGCCCATTTAATTCATATTTCTATGGCCTAAAGAGGCCAGATGCATTCTGGAGAATGGCATCAGCTACTACCATCTCAATCAAATAGAAACCCCAATTATAGCTCCTTTGTGGAATGAAAATTTTTTTGCCAGAGCATATTAATATAGTATGAGGTATATTATATGCAAACACTGATCTTGCCAATACATTCCATTCCATCCCTATCAAGAATGAAGATCAGTAATAGTACATCTAATTATTCGCTTAGAAGAAACAATACACCTTTTTGCCACAGGTAAGTTGTAGCACTACTGATCTGTTACCAATAATCCAAAGGGAAAAGACTGTGTGGAAATCCCACAGAGAGATGACTTCACCCTAATTGCTTTTGTTAGGTGTTGTCAAGTTGAGTCAGACTCATAGAGACAGTATGTACCACAGAATGAAATACTATGTGACACTGCCAGGTACATGATCTTTTTTCGTTTAAGCCCATTGTTGCAGCCACTATGCCAATCCATCTAGTTGAGGGTCTATTTTTCATTGACAAGGTAAAAAGAAGAAGCGAGTAGTTGGAAGCCTTGAAAGACTCACGTTATAGGATGGAAAAAGACCCTCATAAAAATTTGGAGGCTGACTGAGATCATATTGGAAGGCCTGGAATCCCAGGGCATACCATAACATTATCTTTTCACTTTATGCCTCCTATCAGTAAAAACTGGGAGAAGGACATGGCAATCCACTCCCAACACAATCTCAAAACAATCAATCATTGAAAACCCTATGAGATTCACCGTGAGTCACACATGGCTCAACAGCACCTAACAAAACAACAATAACTAAGAACAAAATATAATATTGTGAGACTCTTTATTTTGTAGAAGTAGAAAATTCTATCTCTAGGAATACAACACTGGTCCATGAAATGCTTGCAATTTTGAACAGAAGCTGGGAAGTATGTGCTCTCAGACTGAAGACTATGAAGCTACTTTGATCATATAACCTGGGTAATAGTAGAGCTATCCATGCTGGAAAAATATGTTGTGATGTTTATGGCAAACTCTAAAGAAAAAAATCACAGTAGATACTCCTAAAGTTCTGGAAAAAGATCATTTCATTTGCAGCAGAAACCAATTTAACTTTTAAAACATAATTTATGGCATAATCTTGATCAACTTGAGCCAACTCACCATGAGGGTAGAACTTCCCAACATTTTCTCATCACTAGCTGGTGTATAGTCAGTTTCCCACCAAAGAAATAGAAACAGTCTTTAGGATATGTACATATTTACATATGTATATATCAGAGAGAAATCCATAGGCCAGCCTATCAACAAGGGCAGACTAGAAACTCAGGCAGAAGCTGAGGCATCAGTCCACAGGAAGATTTCCTTTTTCTTCAGGGGAAATTGATTCTTCTCTTAAAGTCTTTGGATTAGGTCAAGCCTACCCAGATTGTCTAGGATAATCTACTTCACTTAAAATCAACTTACTGTAGATACTAATTACACCTACAATATATTCTCATCACACCTCATCTAGTGATTGACTGAATAACTGGACAAAATACCCTAGATAAGTTGACACAAAAAAATTAACCACTTGGTTTTGGCCAAATCCCATGTTTGATAATGTCAGGTGTATCCAGAAGCAATTATTGTAACATACAAGTGATTCAGGCTCACATAGGAGCAGTGTAGGGAACCAGGATGAGTTGACTGAGGCCTCTATGCCTCCACTATTGCATAAGAAATGACTCACCTTTAAATGGACATGGATACCCTCCAGCATCTCTCAGATATGTCCCTGAAAAACAACAGAGAAAGTAAATTATCTTAATGAAAAGAAATTGGGATAGTTAGGTTAGTCATCCACTCTACATAGAAAGAGAAACGTCCATTGTTTAGAAGACATCTAGACCAATTTCTGCATATAAATTACTGTATCATAGTCTGCTTTGTGGAAAAATCCAATCTACTACAGCAGATTATACAAAACAGTAAAACTTAAATTTCAGATGAAAGAACATTGTTCACTTAGCCCCCAAATACTCTTATCAACATTTTAAAGAATTTAATTTTTTAATTTAACTGAAATCTTTTTTGCCATATTTACTTACAGATAACAGACAAGCTATTCTCATAGCAAACATGAAAAATTATAGTCAAGTAAAATAATTTGTAAGTTATTACTTTATCAAAAGTATTATTTTAATAGGTCACTGTGAAGAGGAGTAACTTATTAAATCCTTGAATTTAAAACAAATTTATCATCTACTAATCCTAGAACTGGGGTTCTCCAAAGGACATAGTGCAAGACTTTAAAAAGCTCACACACATATACACATACACACCCATATTCCAGAATTGAAAACCCTATGAAAGATAAAAATAGATAAAATATATCAAATATACCATATATATATATATATATATATATATATATATATATATATACACATACATATACACACATACATATACACATTCTAATAGTTTTACATATATTATGTAATTTATTTCTCAGGGTAACTCTATGAAATATATGTAATGTTATATACCATAAGAACATTGAGGATTAGAAAAATTAACTAATTTATCCAAGGCCATGGAATTGGTAAGTGTTGGCCCTGGGATTGCACTTGTTGTCTGTCTAAATTTGAAACCACGCTTTCAAGTATTATGCATAAAATTTAATGAGAAAGAGAAATGCAATAAAAATAATTGAAATATATGTGAATATGAAATGCATACATTTAAATATAATTCAGTTATTAAAGTTTTACATTATTGTTTGAAACTTAGCACAATTATTTTAGATTATCAAGAAATAAAAGCTAAAGTTTAGAATTAGCTTTACCAGTAATTTATAGAATTGGAGGGCTTTAAACTCAGGTTCTCAAAAGTCAAAAGTTCAATATATTGAAAGTTTGCTCAAATATTAATTCTTTGAACACCCAATCAAAATTCTCACCAGCCAATTAACAATATAATGCCAAACACTTGAATCTCTCACAAATCTAAAAAATAAACAAAATTTGTCATTCATTTACTTTCCACTTTAAAGAAACTAAAATATTCTTGCAAGAGATGTTTGCTTGGCCTAAAGGTCACTTGGAACTTAAATGATGTCTCTGGAGACTGCAGAAAAATGTTTACCAAAACTCAGACATCTTTATAAAAGCTCTAAAGTGCTTTGGGGTTTTCAGGCAGTGGCCTTGAATCTTACACTTCATAAATATGTTGTAAACATATTGTATTTTAAAAGAACATCAAAGCATATTTCAACCATAGCTAACCCT
This sequence comes from Pedetes capensis, assembly GCA_007922755.1. NCBI lineage: Eukaryota > Metazoa > Chordata > Mammalia > Rodentia > Pedetidae > Pedetes > Pedetes capensis. Next base: position 55,332 of record VMDO01010525.1, on the reverse strand, counting down.
TTGAAATCTTTATTAATCTATATGCAGCAGCATATCATAGTTGGACATCACCAACATAAATATATGGCTGCTGCTTGAATTTTGATTGTTTGGATGGTTAGCTGAGTAATGATGTAGAGTAAGGCATGCAATCCTTCCTAGCTGATAATGAACTAAAGTTCTAAAATTTAATTTGTGATTATTCAATAATTTTGATTGAACTCTTGTTTCAGGTGCTGTTCATTTGACTGTTGCTGATAAAGCAGTGAACAAACACCCTCTGCCTGTTGTCATTAAGATAATTCTCCAAATTTATGGAATTATAAAAAATAAGTAAAAATGAAATTTTGTTATGATTGGGGACTACTAGGATAATAAACAGTGACATGGCAAAAATAATATATATTCATTCATTTTGATCATAACTTGAGAATCTTAAGTTCTGATTTTATACCTAAAAACCCAAACCAGACATAAACGTCTTCTAAATGTCAATTTGGATACTTTAAGGCAGAATCTTTAAAGTAAAGCATTGTTGTTAGGTGCCATCAAGTTGGTGTCCAACTCATAGCAACCATGCATACAACAGGCAAAACAGTATTGCTAGTGCTTCTCTGCTATTCTGCTATTCATAGGGTTTTCAATAGCTGATTGTTTTGGGGGAGTGGGTTGTCAGGTCTGTCCCCCAAGCCTACAGCACCTGGTGTTCCCAGGCCATCTCCCATCCAAGTACTAACCAGGCCTGACCCTGCTTAGCTTCTGAGATCTGACGGGATCAGACACCACGGTGGTATGGCTGCAAGCAAAGTAAAACATAAGCGTTCCTTTTTCTCCACATCCTCACAAGAATTTATTATTTTTGTCTTTTGATAGTAGCCTTTCTAACCTAAGGTGAGATGATACTTCTTTGTGGTTTTGATTTGCATTTTCTCAATGGCTAATGACATTGAGTATTTTTTTTCATAATTTGTTGATCATTTACATTTCTTCTTTTGAGAAATGTTTATTCAGATAATTTGACGATTTTTAGTTGAATTACTTGTTTTTGTTAAGTTTTTTAAGTTCCTTTAGATGGACAGTTGGAAATGCAGCGTTTCATTCTCTTCAGCTTGATTGTTTCCTTTGCTTTGCGGAAGGTTCTTAGTTTTATATAATCCCAATTTTCTATGTGTTTTGTTTTCTGGACTTTGGGAGTCATAGACAAAAAAAAATCATTATTAAACCAATACCCTAAACCATTTCTGCAGGCTAGGATGGAGCTCAGTAGTAGAGCACTTGCCTAGTATGAATGAAGTCCTGATTTTAATCCATGGTACAAGTTATGACACATGTGCATGCACACACACACACACATACACACACGTTACTAAGATAATTCCTCTATGTTTTTCTTATAGTAGTTTTATAGTTCCAGGACTTATAGTTTAATCTTTGATTCATTTTGAATGAACATTTGTACAGAATGAGAGAGAGGGGGATCAAGTTCAGTCTTCTACATGCGCATATCCAGTTTTGTCAGAGCAGTTTATTAAAGAAGCTATCCTTTCTCTGAGGATATAAATTACTACAGCCAATATGAAGAGTATGGTTTCTCAAAAATGTAAAATAAATCTATTGTATGATCAGGTAACCAACTTATCTTAAACATCCAGAGGAATTAAAATCACCATATGAAAGAGATAACCACATTTTCATATTTACTGCAATTCTATTCATACTCATTAAGTTAAGGAATCAACGATGGTGCCCATCTATGGATGAATGGATAAAGAAAATGTGGTACACACAATGGAGTATTATTTAGCCATGAAGAAAAGTGAAATCATGTCATTTGCAGCAAAACAGATGGAACTGGAGGACACTATATTAAGCAAACTAAGTCTCACACAGAAAGACAAATATTGCATATTCTCTTGTATATGTGGAAGCTTTAAAAAAAGCCAATCTGAATATAGAACAGTGATTATTATAGGTTGGGAAGAGTGGGGATGGGTAAAGGGAAGTTGAATAATGGGTACCAAACATAGTTACCTAAAAGGGACAATTTCTGGCATTCGGTAGCAAAGTAAGATGACTATAGTCACAGACACCTAGTATATATATTTTTTGAATATCTAAGAGAAAGAGGGTATGGGGGTTAGCTTCGAGCATGGTTTAGCTCAGTTGGTAGAGTGCCACTCTGTGCTCTCTGAGGTCCTGGGTTCAATCCCCAGCACCGCAAAAATGGGAGAAGGATGTGGCAGCCTACTCCCAAAACAATCCCAAAACAATCAGCCATCAAAAAAAACCTATGAGGGTTGCTATGAGTTGGACCCAACTCAGTGGACCCCACCAACAACAATAAGAGAAAGGGACTCAAAGTTTCCAAACATAAAGAAATGGTAAGACAAGGACATGCTAAATACCCTGATTTTGTCAGTGTATAGGGTATGCATGTGTGGAAAATCTGCACTGCATTCCATTAATATGTATAATTATTCAATGTTAATTATAATTATGTGAAAAACAAATGAATAAAAGGTTTTATCAAAAAAATAATAAAACAGGGAAAATAAGGTAGACCATGAAGCCTACACTTGTTTGCTAGGGCTGCCATAACAAAATATGAACTGAGTAGCTTAAACAATAGAAATTCATTATCTCATAGTTCTGGGACTAGAAGTCCAAGAGCAAGGTGTCAGCAGGTTTGGTTTTGCCTGAGGCCTTTCTCCTTGACTTGAGGCTGTCTGCTTTCTTGCTGTGTCCCCACATAGTCTTTCTCTGTGCATCATTATGCCTGTTACCTCATTTGTGTGCCCAAATTTTCTTTCTGCAAGCACACTAATCAGATTGGATTAGAACCTACCTGATGTTCTCATTTTAACCGTATCTTGAATTTAAAAGCCCTTTCTCCGAATACACTCATATTCTGAAGTACTAAGAGTTGGGACTTCAACATATCAATTTTGGAGAGTTTCACTTCAGGTCCAAACAAAATCTAGTCTGATTTTTTGCAATCCAGTGTAAGTATTTTATTGGAGATACGAGAATAATACAGGATCAGAGGGAGTTAGGAACAATAACATGTACATATACATAAATAAGTGCTGGGATTTAGCTCAGTTGGTAGAGTGCTGCGCTGCAGTCTCTGAGGTCCCGAGTTCAATTCTCAGCACCACAAAAATGGTAGAAGGGCCTGGCAACCCACTCCCAAGGCAATCCCAAAACAGCCATGGAAAACCTTATGAGGGTCGCTATGAGTTGGATACCGACTCGACGTCACCTAACAACAACAACAATGCATAAATAAACAGAGATAATTAGACCTATGAAGAAATTCTTCGTGTATTATGTTTTGTATAGCTATTACTTGCTTGAATTATATCAGAAATGTAGTATCTTTACTCTCACTTGCTGGTTACTCTTTGGGTGCAGTTTTCTAAATGGCATCCCTAAAATTTAGGCATGTTTCAGCTATTAAAATAATATATATCATATGCACCTCTGGTTAAACTGGAATGATCATGTTAATCCTATCTTTAAATAGGTCCAAATATGAACTAAGATTGGTTATGCATAGTACTTTGTACTAAAAGATCCTTAATGGTCATAAAACCCAATGATTTCCAAACTGGACCCTGCACAGCCCACAAAGGAGCATTTGCCAACTCCCTTGAATTAGACAATTCTATGAATGATGTCTTTTGTATATTAGGTTACTAAGTGGACTTCAGTTTGAAGAAAGAGCCAAATGATTAATCATCTGGAAATATACAGTGATCTGAAAACAACTAATATTCAAGCATCTTCATTTTACCATCCAGGAAATTGTGTCCCAGACAAGTTTATTGACTTTCTAGATTCAGACAGCTAAGAAGTAAAATGCATGCTTATAAATTGCATTCTTTCTTAAACCTTAATTCTAATTCAGTGTTTATTGAATTCTCTTGGATTGTATATCTTGATCTTCTATAGGCGGGAAAATGAATTGATATGTTTTGCAGTTATATACACTGCACTAGGAGACATTTATGAGATATGTATATATACACAAACATACACATATACTATATATGCATGTGTGTGCACCTATATACACTCCTTTAACCTTTGCAACATTATGCATTTGTGATTATTTTCTTAGTTTTTTAAATGCAGAATCTGAAGCTCAGAAAGGTTAAATAGGCTGCCCTAGATTATAAAAGCAGAAGAAATGGCTGAGGTATGATAAGAAGTCAACACTGTCTGACTTCAGAACTCATATTTTATTTCTCTTTCAATATATTACTCCTCACATGATAAAACTTCAATTCTCAGTTGCTGGTTACTCTTTGGATGTGATTTTTTATAGGGTTATAAGTGTGAGCTGTGTTTATAAAATAATTTGGAAACAATTTTTATTATTCCAAGCCTTCCCCTTACCTTTCAACTTAGCTTCCAAATGTTTCATGGGTGTTGACACCAACTACTTGGATTACTACATAAACTTTCACAACATATTAAAACATAGATAACTCCTGAACTGATACTTTTCAGTTTTTCAATATGACAAAGAAAGTTAAGAATCATTAGATAGAACACAATCATTTAGTTTCAGATCCAAATTCCAGCTTCATAAGTTCCCAACCTTACAGAGCAATATTTCTTATGTTGTTGTTGTTAGGTGCCGTCAAGTCGGTATCCAACTCATAACGACCCTCATAGTGTTTTCAATGGCTGACTGTTTCGGGATTGCCTTGGGAGTGGTTTGCCAGGCCCTTTTCCCATTTTTGCAGTGCTGGGAATTGAACTCAGGACCTCAGAGACTGCAGCGCAGCACTCTACCAACTGAGCTAAATCCCAGCCCATATTGCTCATAGGAAGCATTAATACCAAGTAAAAAGTTTATCATTCGTAAATGAACAAAAAGGTTGCACAGATAACCAAATAAAAACCCCTGATATGTCAAGCCAAATGATGAAGCAGTGGGAAGCCAAGAAAGAAGCAGCAAATAGAACCAGAGAGGATGGCATGGCCGTCTGGCCTAATGTCTGCCCCACTCACCCATGACCATAGTTGCTTGATGGAGTGAAATAAGCTGGAAGAATTTGGAGGAGACAACCTAAAGAAATGAAAGTTCACTCCCACCATGCAGGACCTACACTGTTCTTGCATGTGCCGTTCCCACCTATGAAGTGTTGGTGATCCAGTGAGCAAAATGTGGGACCAGCACAGGTGTGGGGAGGGATTGGTTCAACGAGGGTGAAGCGAAGGGAGTATATGGTAACTGAGAGTCCAAAATACCAGACCAAAGAGAAGTTCTCTGTGACAGCATCTAAAGCACAGGAGAAATGGGTTCCATTTCCAGTGCACAGTTGCCAACAATTTATCAGGGAAGTTAAAACCTGATAAGTTGATATTCAACCCTGATTTTGATCTTTTTGATCTGAAAGAGGAATTGTTTTGATATACTTCTTGTTGTTAGGTGCTGTTGAGTCGGTATCCAACTCATAGCGACCCTCTGTACAACAGGGGAAACACTATTGTCAGTGCTTCTCTGCTGTTCATAGGGTTTTCAATGGCAGGTTGATTTTTGGGAGGGGGTTGCCAGGTCCTTCTCCCAAGCCTACAGCTTCTGGTGCTCCCAGGCGGTCTCCCATCCAGGTACTAACCAGGCCTGACCCTGCTCAGCTTCTGAGATCTGACAGGATTGGATGCCACAGGGCTACAGCTGCAGGTTTTGATATACTATGCATATAAAATAATAGTTTCTGATCAGAGTTTCTCAACATTGGCATTGTTGATATTTTGGGCCAGATAATTCTTTGCTGTGAGGAACTATTCCGTGTATTGTAGGTTGCTCAACCACATGCCTGGCCTCAATGCACTAGATGCCAAAAGACTCCCCTACAGGAGTAGCAATGAAAAATGTCTCTATAAATTTGCCCCAAGAGAAAATGCTTGGAATTGAGAATCATTGGCCTGGGTCATCCTATTAAGTGAACATACAAAGTGCTTCAGCCACAAGCATGTTGCTTAGCTGTATCAAATCAGGGCACAATATTATTCACCCTACAAGGCATTCAGACATTGGCCTTATAATTCTTTGTTGTTGTTGTTGTTTGGTGCTGTCAAGTCGTGTCCGATTCATAGCAACCCTTATAGGGTTTTCAATGGCTGACTGTTTTGGGATTGCCTCGGGAGTGGGTTGCCATGTCCTTCTCCCATTTTTGTGGTGCTGGGAATCGAACTCAGGACCTCAGAGACTGCAGAGCAGTGCTCCACCAGCTGAGCTAAATCCCAGCCCACTATGATTCTTTAGGCTAGCAAAATATCTCATTAGAAATGAAGAAATAAGCCGGCATGGTGGCTCACACCTGTAATCCCAGTAACTCGGGAGGCAGATGCAGGAGGATCACAAGTTTGAGACCAGAGGTAAACTGCATAATTTAGGGAGACCTTATCTCAAAAAAGTAAAAAAAAAAAATGGGCTGAGGGTGCTCAGTGGTACAGCACTTGCAAATCATGCAAGTGCAAGGCCCTGGGTTCAACTCCAAGTACCACAAAAAAAAAAGAAAGAAAGAAAAAAGAAAGAAAGAAAGAGAGAGAGAGAGAGAGAGAGAGAGAGAGGAAGAGAGAGGAAGGGAGGGAGGGAGGGGAAAAGAAAAAGAAATGAAGAAATAGAGTCACTCTTAGGAAAATTAGATATACATTTACTCCATTTGGCCTCTTTGCTCATAGAGTAAAATAGGAAGAAGACATAATTTATTGAGGTGTGATGCAGACTCAGTTTCTACATTCCTTTCTTGTACCTAACAGCAAACAACCATCTTCTTTTATGGGACAAGGATGTGGCAATCTACTCCCCAAGCAATCCCAAAATAATCGGTCATTGAAAACTCTATGAGGGTCATTATGGCACCTAACAACAATCTTCATTTAGAAAGTCCTTCTCTCTCTTTTTCTTTTACTCTTTGTCTTTCTCTCTCTCTCTCTCTCTTCTGTCTCTCTCTCTCTCTCCCCCCGCCCCTCTCTCTAAAAAAATATTTCAGGATAAATAATAATTCCATTTGTGCAATTTGCCTATTAGCCAAATCAGAAACTTAAATATTATGTAATTTTTCTAACAAACTTATACAGTATTACTTTCCTGTTAAGAGAACAGGAAGTAAGATTTAGAGAATCTCATTACAATTTGTACATTTTTTCATTGTACTTTTAATTTATGAAAAAAGTAAGGTCAATACTTAAGTTCACTGAAAATCAGATATTTTTATATTCGAACACAAGACACTTTTAGCACAAGGTGAATCTGATAGTAATATTCAAAATATATTTTCCTCAATGTGAAAATTACCCACCATAGAGGGAAACTTTCAGTACAGGATAATGTGTCTCTGCGATACATAGATATTATTTTAAAATATTTCCAGAGCTACTCATTTTGAAGAACACTCATTTTCACACATATTTTTAATTGTTCCTTAATGTTTAGGGAAAACAAATGTGGGCAATACTGCTTTGCTGATTTCTGGAGTTTAAGTGACAAATAAAATTATTAAGTAATATAGGAGAAAAACTCCTTTATAGAATGTTATAGCTTGATTTGCTGAATAGGTTAAAGTAAGTGCAAATTTATGAGCTGCCTTGTAATTTATCTTACCCTAAGTAAATACAATCTGGCAAGACATAAATAAAATGTTTATTTCTAATGTGAAATTTTAAAAAATGATCACTCTGTGTAAAAATGTTTCTTGTGAGGTCATTTAAGAGCTTACAATTGCCAGGTAGAACGATATACCATATATTTATCTCCAGCTTGGTGCTACTAGGAGGTGGTAGAACCTATAAGATAAGGGACTAGTAGTCTTAAGGCACTAAGAGAAGTGCTCTGAAAGGGGACTGGGGGACTCCAGCCCCTCCTTTCTCTCTTTTGTACATCTCCATGAGATGAACAGGGCTCCTCTGCTGCCTCAAGCTCCTGCCATGATGTACTGCACTGCCACTGTCCCAAAGTAATGAGGACAATCAGTTATGGACCAAAACCTCCAAAATTGTGAGCAAACTATATCTTTCCTCTTTTTAAGTTGATATATCTCAGATACTTTGATACAGTAACAAACAGCTGACTAATAACAGGTGTCAAAATTATTATTGAGAGTCAACCAGAGCAAGGTGTTTTGCCTGTTTGTTTGTTTTCCTCTTCCTGGGAAAACACTTAAGAGATGTTTCTAATGCTTACTAGGAATGAGGCATAGCCTTGTGTTTGAGTTTTGACCAATGATGATAAAACATATTCTGGTATTCTCATTCTTCACAGTGTTATCCATAATTTGTTCCAATCAACACAGTCAAATGTCTTTACATAGTTGACACAACATAGATACACATCTCTCTGGTATTCTCTAATTTCAGCTAATATCCATCTGACATCAGCAATGATATCCCTGGTTCCATGCCCTCTTCTGAATCTGCCTTGATAGTCTGGCAGTTCCCTGTCTATATACTGCTGCAGTTGCTTTTAAATGATCTTTAGCAAAATTTTGTTTGTTTGTGATATTAATGATATCATTCAATAGTTTCCACATTTGGTTTGGTCTCCTTTCTTGGGAAAATGCACAAATATGGATCTCTTCCAGTTGGCCAGGTATCTGTTATCCAAATCTCTTGGCATAAACAAGTTAGTACTTCTAGTTCTATATCTCTTTGTTAAAATATCTTTATTGGTATTCCATCGATTCCTGATGCTTTGTGTTTCTCCAATTCCTTCAAGGTTGTTGTTGTTAGGTGTTATTGAGTGGTGTCTGACCCATAAAGACCCTATAGGGTTTTCAATGGTTGTTTGTTTCAGGATTGTCTCAGGAGTGGATTCCACATCCTTCTCCCATTTCTGCCCTGCTGGGAATTGAACTCAGGACCTCAGAGACTGCAAGGGGAAACTCTACCAACTGAGCTAAGTCCCAGCCCCAGTAGCATTGGTTCCTGACCATATAAAGCCTCTTGAAATGGTTGATCATCAACCAATTGCTTTTGGTATAATGACTCTGTGTATTCATTCCATCTTCTTTTGATGTTTCCTGCATCATTTAATATTTTTCCTGTAGAATCCTTTATTATTGCCACCTGAAGACTGAATTTTTTCTTCCAATCCTTAAGCTTGAGAAAAACTGAGTGTGTTCTTCCCTTTGGGTTTTCTTTCTCCAGCTGTTTGCACACATCATTGTAATACTTGATTTTATCTTTTTGAGCTGCCTTTTAATATCTTCTGTTTAGCTCCTTAACTTCATCATGTCTTCCTTTTACTTTAGCTGGTTGATGTTCAAGGGCAAGTTTTAGAGTCTCTTTCGACATGTAATTAGGTCTTTTCTTTTTTTCCTGTCTTTTTAATAACCTTTTACATTTCTCATGAATGATGTCTTTGATGTCATACCAAAACTCATCTGGTGTTCTATTATTAGTGTCTAATCCATTAAACCTCTTCGTGAGGTGGTGTCTGAACTCAGGTGTGATATACTTAAGGTCATACTTTGGCTCTCATATACTTGTTCTAATTTTCTTCAGTTTTAGTTTGAGCCTGCATAGAAATCATTGATGGCCTGGTCCATAGTCAGCATCTGGTCTTGTTCTGACATTTGATATTGAGCTCTACTTTCATCTCTTTCAAAAATGTAGTCAATTTGGTTTATATATGTTCCTTTTATTACTGCAGCTGTAGCCCTGTGGCATCCAATCCTATCAGACCTTGGAAGCTAAGCAAAGTCAGGCCTGGTTAGTACTTGGATGGGAGACTACCTGGGAACACCAGGTGCTGTAGGCTTGGGAGATGAACCCACTCCCAAAAATCAATCCACCATTGAAAACCTTATGAACCCTATGAACCGCAGAGAAGCACTGACAATAGTGCTTCACCTCTTGTATGCAGGGTTGCTATGAGTCAGATACTGACTCGATGGCACCTAACAACAGTAGCAACATGTTCCTTCTGGTGAATTCCATGTATATATCACCATTCATATTGCTGAAAAAAAAAGTATTTGCAATGAAAAAGTAATTGGTCTGACAAAATACTATCATGTGATCTCCAGCATTGTTTCTATAACCAAGGCAATATTTTCCAAGTATTGAGCCTTCTTTGTTTCCAACTTTTGCATTCCATTCATCAGTAATTATCAGTACATTCTGATTGCATGTTTGATCTATTTCCCATTGCAGAAGGCTTCATTTGTAGCCTTAGTTGTAGGTGCATAAATTTGAATCATAGTCATATTAACTGACCTTCCTTGTAGGTCTATGGATATTATTCTAAAACTGACATCATTGTACTTCAGGACAGGTCTTGAGATTTCTATTTTGCTGATGAATGCAACCTCATTTCTCTTTAGTGTGTCATTCCTGACATAGTAGACCATATGATTATCTGATTCAAAATGATCCATGCCAGTCCATTTTAGCTTACTGATGCCTAGAATGTTGATGTTTATGCACTCCATTTCCCTTTGATGATTTCTAATTTTCCTAGATTTATACTATGTACATTTCACATTTCAATTATTAATGGATGTTTAGAATTGTTCCTTCTTATTTTGAGTCATGCCACATCATCAAAAAGAAGTCCCTAGAGGTTTACTCCATTTTTGTTGTTAGGGTAGACTGTACTTTGAGGAGGCAACTCTTCCTCAGTCATCTTTTCAGTGCCTTTCAACCCGGAGGCTCATTTTCATGCACTGTATCTGACAGTGTTTCTGTGCTACTCATAAAGCTTTGAATGACTAATTGTTTCAGGAATGGGCTGCAAGGTCCTTTGTCCTCATCTGTCTTGCCTGGAAGCTCAGCTGAAACCTATCCACCATGGGTGGCCCTGCTGGTATCTGTAATATGGGTATCATAACTTTCAACATCACAGCAACGTGAAAGCCCCCACAGTATGGTAAACTGACAGACATGTGGGGGCGGGTAGTAGCTAGACAGTGGTAAATTTGATGTTTAATTCAATGTGTCTCGATGGTATCTAGGGTACTTTCTCCCACATTATTTCAACCCCTCAATAATTGTCAAGTCATTTCTGAAACATTTTATTTTACTTTTACATTTTTATTCACTATCAAAATTGTGCATACATATAATTCAGAGTTGAATAGTTTTGCAATGTTTTTTTCTGTTTTCTGTTCTACTTTTTTAACTTACATAATCCTTTTGTATTGTCTTTTCTCCCATTGCCTCATACTTATATTTTTATTTCAACATGATCTCATTACTATGGGCTTAGGGAGGTTTTAAAAGGGAATTGAGGTAGATTTGTAAAAATAATTTACCATCTTTACAGAGGAGATCTGCTTTATATTTTAGATGACATGATTTCACAATAAGAGAATTGTGTACAAAAATGTTCCATTTCTGAGTCTAGACAACAATAATTAGAAGCTTCATATCAGTTTTCTTGAAATACATCATTACATTAAGTAATAGCAAATCCAATATACAAAAATGCAAAAAAATGAAGAATCCTGGCTGAAATATTTTTATGGCTTCTCATTCTTAGTCAGTAATGACCCCTATCTGACAATTAAGACTGACTACTCCCTTCTCTTTTCCTCTCTCTTTTTTAGTCTCTCTTTCTTTGTTTCTCTGCACTTCTTTTAATAGTTATAAATAAATAAATACATACATACATACATACATACATACATACATACATACATACCACAGGCGCTGTAAAACCAAACCCCAAATGTTAAGGAGGTGTAAATTTTGGCTTTTTTCATTCTCAAATTGGACTAAATGACAAAGCAGGTGAAGACAAAGGTCTTTTTTTTTTCATTATAACTATTGTGATTTTTAATCATCTCCCTGAATTAGAAAGCAGATGTTAAGCCTATATTTTACTGAAAGTGCAGACACTTGAGATTTTGTGTGAAGTGCTATGGTACATGCCTTCACTCCCAGGAACTTGAGAAGCTGAGGCATGAGGACTATGAGTTTGAAGCCAGAGGTACAACATCCTGAAACTCTATCTCAAAATAAAGACTAAATATGGATTGGGAGTGCAATTTAGTGGTAGAGTGCTTGTCCAGCACATGTGAGGTCCTAAATTGAAGCCCCAAGTACTAAAGAAGCAAGGAAAGATGGGAGGAAGGAAGGGAGGGAGGGAGGATGGAAAACACTTTTATTTTATCCCCTTTTGCCTTTGTTTCTAGTTTCCTACCCCCAAAATCAGCTTTGAAACTTGATCTTTCTTTGTTTTGTTTTGTTTTCAGTACAGGAGTTTGAACCCAGGGCCTCACACATGCTAGGCAAGTGCTCTATTGCTGAGCTCCACCCCTAGCCCTCTTTACTACTTTTTGTTTTAAGGCACCTCCATGTGTCTGTCAGCTTGTTGTGCTGTGAGGGTTTGCATGTTGTTGTGATGTTGTAAGCTATGCCACAAGTACTTGGGATACCAGTAGATATCCCAAGGTACCATATCCCAAGGTAGATAGGTTTCAGCTGAGCTTCTAGACTAAGACAGACTAAGGAGAAGGACCTCACATCCACTCCTGAAACAATTAGCCATTGAAAACCCTGTGAATACCAGAAATGTACTGTCAAATATAATGCCTGAAAATGAGCCACCCAGGATGGAAGGCATCCAAGAAACAACTTGGGAAGAGTTGTCTCCTCAAAGTAGCTGTTTGTTAGGTGCCCTTGAGTTGGGTCTGACTCGTAGTGACCCTCATAGGGTTTTCAATGGCTGATTGTTTGGGGAATGGACTGCTGCTTCTTTCTCCCGTTCTTTGTGGTGCTAGGAATTGAACCTGGGTCCTCAGGGAGTGCAGAACAGCACGCTACCAACAGAGCTAAACCCCCCTCTAAGTGAACCTTAATGATGCGAATGAAGTAGAGCCCCTTGGATCTCCTTTTGTTGATGGGGAATAATTCAAAATGAGAAGAAATATAGTGGCTTCAACATTGGTCTCAAACATAAAATGACCATGTGCGTGGCACAGTGTTGGGTAGTATTTCGTTTTGTGATACGTAGGGTGGCTCCGAGTTGGATATGACTTGATGGCACCCAGCAGCAACATTTTAAGGCAGGATCTCACCACATTCCAAAGGCTGCCTCTGGCCTTGAACGTGCAATCCTCTTGCCTCAGCCTCCCATATTGCTGGGATTACAGTTGTGTGCCCCCTGTGTCCACTTGAAACTTGATCTAATTGATGAATGAGACAAGCCAGCACATTCACATGCACTGTCCCCACCCCAGACATTGCTATTGCTTGAGCCAGATTCCTAGTTGCTTGAATTTTCAATTCTCTCTTGGTTTGGGCAGTTAAAGAGTTCCTCTTCTTTCTCTTTCTTTTTCTTTCCTTCCTGCTTTATTTCTTTATTTTTAGTTCAGGTACCATATAATATACCTTCTGTTAAGCTTTATGCCACATTTCAAAGGCCTGGAGGGATGTCAGTTTTTATTACCTGTCACAAAACTGGAACAAGCAATTCTACAGCATCTTAATTTTAAGACTGGAGATCAGGCCATTTTTCTCATCTCTAAGGCCTATTCAGAAATGTGAGTTTATGTGTGTGACGATTCAAAAAAGCTTCCCCTGAACCATGCACTTGCATTGTTTGGGGGCAGAGAGCATCACATTTAATTGACACTCTACAGAGAAGCTGCATATCCTGGCCAAGTCAAGTACTAGCTACAGGAAAGACTCCAGGCTAGTGTTAGGGCTCCCTGCCTCCAACTCTGCACATCTTCCACACATGGCCTGATTGCTCCTTTTGTTAAGAGCATATGCATTTCTGCCTTTGAAGGCAGATCATATGGAAGAAGCAAACAAATAACCAGCAGAGGGAAGCAAAGAGTGGGGAAGGTAGTGTGGGGAGGAATCAATGTAGAGGGATAAAGGGGGACAGGATAATCTCAATGTAAACAATGCAACTTCTGAAGCATATTGGAAAAGCAGGGGAATATAACCCCAATATGCATTTGAGTTGTACTACGTATTAGCCATAAGGCTCCATAAACCTTATGGGTTGATGAAAGTGTTGCCAGAAATGGTGTAAAGGAGGCATAATGGACAAAGCCAATGCTGTATTACTCTGTACCCCATCATCATTTACTAATAAAGGGAGATAAAAAAACAACAATAAAAATAGAAATAGAAATATTCAATGTATTAAAAACTTATTGAAAAAAAAACCTATAGTCTTCGAGTACAAAGAGACAAAGTTTTGATTTCTGGTTCTGTCCTTTAAAGAATTCAACCATGTCACTGGGCAAAGTAAAACATTCTTTGAACCAGCCTTGGGTCCTCATTTGTAAAACAATAGTCATATCTACCTCTCTTTTTTGTTTTCATAAGTAGACTTAAAATATTTTTGCAAAATTTTATGTACAGAGAAAACAATCTATTTCATATAGTATTACAATTGTTTATATTAGTAGAAAAGATGGTTTATAGTGGAATTCATAATTACTATTGAAAGCAATGCCACTGAAAACTCCTTTTTCCTGATCTGATGCTGTGTCTGTGAACAAGAGGCATATCATCTCAATACGGCCATAGCAAAGTTACTGCCAATCTCCTGCTTATATTTCATTTGCCAATGAGGACCTTTTCTTACTTATTAAAATGTAGGTAAAGCCATGTTTGCACCTGCTTTAGACTCCAGATTTTAATTTTCAAAACATTTTTCATCAAAACTTCTTAAATGTTTCCTCTTCTCCTCCTCTCCCTCCTCCTCCTCCTCCTCCTCCTCCTTCTCCTTCTCTCCTTTCTCCTCCTCCTCCTTCTTCTCTGCATTCTGAATCTGATATTCAAAGCTATTTAATGTAGAATTATTTATCTCTGGTTACATTTTTGAAATTCAGTACTGTCAAAGACAGTGTTCACTTTCATTCACAAAATGTGAATGCTGTGGGCACCATAGCACATGCCTACAATGCCAACAACTCAAGAGGTGGAGGCAAGAGGATCATAAGTTCCAGACCAAAGGCAGTCTGAGAAACTTAGTGAGACACTGTCTCAAAATTAAAAAAAAATAAAAAATTTTAAAGTAATTAAAAATAAAAAATTTTAAAGCTCAATGATAGAGTTGATAGACTTGTCTAGCATGCATAATGTCTTGAGTTCTGTCCCTAGTATGGCAAACCAGGAAAGAAAAGTAAGACAGAAGAAAAAAAGAGAAAGAATGGAAGAAAGAAAGAAAGAAAAGAAAGAAAGAAAGAAAGGAAGAAAGGAAGAAAGAAAGAAGAGAGGAGGGAGGGAGGGAAGGAGGGAGGGAAAGAAGAAGGAAGGAAGGAAAATGAGAAGAGAGAAAAGAAAAGAAGAGAAAAAAGAAAAGAAAAAAGAAAAAGCTGAAACCTGCCCCACATTTTATGAAGCCTGGCCTCCTCCTTAGGATGCCAGGAAGAGTTTATACATACGAGTAGTATTTCACACAGAATTCAAAGGGAGAGAGAACCACTACTTATTTGATAAAGCAAACATTGATTTTTCTTTTGCAAACCCCTTTCAATAAAACTTACTAACTTGTTTCTCTCTTGTCCTACAAGAGCACTGTTGGCTTAAAGGCTTTTATAGATTTCTTTTTTCATATAACAACCACCACATTTTTTGTGGTCAAAATGTCATTGCAACTCATCTTTAAGAATAAAGAGTTCCTACTTTGATGCTGTGATCTTTCATCTCACTGGCCTTTTATCAACCTGCCCCTGCCATCAGCCATCAAAGTCATCTGATCTCAATCTTCCCATTTTGAGACTGTTTCTCATTGTGTTGATGCTTTTAATCTCTGGGTACAGCCTACCAGTCAAACCTGAGACAACCACATTTCTAATTTGTATATTTATAATGCAGTCATTTTTCCATTTAAAAAAATTAACATGACTTCCATTATTTCTTGAAGTGGTTGCAAAATGTATAATAAAACATTTCAATAGTTTTCACATCATCATTTTATAAAGTCCCTCTCCTGTTGCAGCAATAGGTAAACCCAAGAACAAATTAAATACTATGTTAATCATTTATTCACTGCTTTGTACTTTACAAAATGTTTTCCAATAGATTAATTTCTTTTATCTCAGTTACATTCCTGAGGTACCTAGAAGAGTTTTATAAAATGACTTTTAGTATCTTTTAAAGATAAAGAAATGATGACTCCAGGGGTTTATACAGCTCACCAGAGCACTTCCTAGTGATAGATAAAACTGACACAGAAGTCCATGTTTTCTGACTCTTTACTCTCTCTGATTCCTATTGTACTAGACACTGCATATCCCCATTGTAAGATTTGAATATTGAGATAATCAAGACAGATTCTCCATGCATAAAAAGTCAGTCTTAAAGTAGGCTTCGAAGTACAGATTTGGTGTGATACAGCAGCGAAAAGCAAAGGATCTGTAATAAGAAAAAGCTAGATTTGCAGTCCAATTCTATTAATTAACCACTGAATTATCTTGTGTCCCAAGTATTTATACAAGGCTAATAGTACCTACAGGGCTGGAGTTTAGCTCCAGTTGATAGAGCACCTACTCTGCACTCGCTGAAGATGTAAGCACTTGTTGTATTCATAAGTAAAGAGTGTTCCTGGCCACTCCACTGACTAGGCCACTTGCAAAGTCATTAATGGGTACAGAAGAAGCCATTTATAGAATATATATATATATATTTATATATATATTTATATATATAAATATATATAAATATATATATTTATAGAATATATATATAGAATATATATATATAAATATATATATTTATAGAATATATATATAGAATATATACATATATATATATATATATATATATATATATATATATATATATATATTCTACTAGCAATTGTGCTATTTGCAAGGATATTATGTACCAGAGAAGTATTGACTGCCAGATCAAGTCATTTGTCTCTGAGGAAGCTCACATTGATGTTCATGTCTCACAAAGTATCTGGGAAGCAGATGGCTACAGAAGGTCCCTATATTCCCTTTCTTCCTAGATAGCATCCCCTATCAGTATTAACTCCAAAAATGGTCCAATGGAAGCATATGCATTTCATAAAGGGTATAAGCCTTTCAAAAAAAAAGAAGAAAGAAAAAGAAAGAGAGAGAGAGAGAGAGAGAGAGAGAGAGAGAGAGAGAAAGGAATAAAGAAAGAAAGAAGAAAGAAAGAGAGAGGGAGGGAGGGAGGGAGGGAGGGAGGGAGGGAAGGAAGGAAGGAAGAAAGAAAGAGTTTAGAGTCAGTTTTAGTTTTCCATAAAATAGTCCAGGAAATCGGTCTTGGCCAGGGGAGGAGACACTGGAATCACCTCTCAGACCATCCTCCATCGAACCCGAATTAAAGGCTATCTCTAATCATATAGAAACCCTCATTTTCATTTACTACCTATGTCCAAAATGTTCATCTGGAAAGTCTGTCTAGAAGGCGAAACGATACAAAAGCAAAAGAATATCTTCTATGGTAGCCCTTAAGCAAGACTTCATTATCTCTATTCCTTTCTCTTTAGTCTTTCTATTTTCTCTCTGACTCTTCTACTCTTCTTCCTGGGCCCTGATCCTGTTCCATTTTCAACAGTAATTATACACAATAATGGTCTCCAGGACTGCCCTCTCATATTAATACTGCATTTCATCCATTGAGAGTATTGTCTAAGTCATCGTCTTTCAAATTCATTTGACTCTGAACTACAGAAAGAACTGTAATTTACATCAGACTCTACACATATAAATATACACATGCACAAACACATGTACACACACATACATGTACACATAAGCACAGTGATAAGTTTCCTTAAGCACTTACTGAAGTTACATGTGGGCTGGGGTTTAGCTCACTTGGTAGAGTGGTGCTTCATCCTCGCTGAGGACCTAGGTTTATCCCCAGCACCACAAATGGGGGAAGGATGTGGCAATTCACACCCAAAGCAATCCCAAAATAATTAGCCATTGAAAACTCTATGAGGGTCGCTATGAGTCAGATCTGACTCAACAGCACCTGTTGTTGTTGTTGTTGTTGGGTGCTGTCAAGTAGGTATCCGACTCATAGCGACCCTCATAGGGTTTTCAATGGCTGACTGTTTCGGGATTGCTTTGGAATTGGTTGCCAGGCCCTTCTCCCATTTTTGTGGTGCTGGGAATTGAACTCAGGACCTCAGAGACTGCAGCACAGCACTCTACCAACTGAGCTAAATCCCAGCCCCTAAGCAGCACCTAACAACAACATATTATATACATTGATTTGTTTTCTTTTATGTTCTATTTCATTTTCTTAAAGTTGGTTGCCCACTAATCTGCCTTAGTGTCATCCTTACTAAGTTAAAAGGCACAATTTGAAAAAATAATTTGCTTAAATTAAGGCAGAAAAGAAAGATATTCACTTTAATGTAAATTATGTTTATTTCTGGATTGCAAATTAATAAATGATAGACAGTTTCCTTTTTGGTACATTTCACTGTTACTAGAATTTTAAGATAAATCACTATCTGAAAAAATTAATGTGCCAATCAAAAAATCAATCAAAAGAAAGGATTGCAATTTGAAGACCATGATAAGCATATATACACTTTATTATTATCCTACCATCTATCAAATAGAACACTCCTTAGGAAAATATTAACCAAAAATGAAAAAGAAGAAAAAGCAAAGATATTAACCTATTAGAGATAAAGAAGGATACTTGTTAGGATGCCAGGAATGAGAAATAAGCTCTTTTCTAATCACTGTTAGCGCCATTGTGTCGAGTCTGACTCATAGCGTCCCTCATAGGGTTTTCAATGGCAGATTGTTTCGGGATTGCCTTGGGAGTGGGTTGCCACTTCCTTCTCCCATTTTTGCTGTGCTGGGAATCGAACTTGGGACCTCAGAGGCTACAGAGCGGTACTCTACCAACTGAGCTAAATCCCAGCCCCCTTTCTAATCACTAAGCCATCTTTATTTAATATTCTTCTCACCCATCACAGAATCATAAGTCTGGCACAGGTTAGTAGTTTAAACACCTTTAGCAACAATTATTAAAGTATAAAGGAGATTAAATGAATATTTCACCCAGTATCATAATAACAAAATCAAAGAAGAAAAACTCAAAATCCAAAATAAATCCTAGTTTAATGATATCTCACATAGCACATCACTATTTCTGAGAGAAGTAATAAAAGTTTTATTTTAAGGAGATACATTTTATTCTCATGCACACACATTGTATTTCTCCAACAATTTGTGAAGTTTATGGGAAAGCAAATTCTTTTTGCCTTTCCTGTTTAGCCAGCCTTGAATCCTCTCTTTTGCAGACCACCTGTCTGTCTCTAAACTTGTAAAGTACATGTGCCTGAAAATTGCCCATACCTTATATAATAGTCACATCCTCTCTCCTTCTTAGTCTGGATTATTTAGTTGTTTTCATCTATTGAGTCAATCATACAGTTTACCCCAAGCCACCAATACAATGCCACTCAGAAGGACACATTAATAAAAAAGACAACTGGCAAGATTATAAAAGACAGGAGACAGGAAAGATTCTAATAGACATGGCTCGCTTGAGAATGAATGCACCACCCAGAGGTCCACAGATTCCTTCACCAGAATCAATGGCAAAACCAAGGCAGCTACAAGAGGAAAAATAACTAAAGTGTCCTTTAAAAATTGTTGCCTTTCCTCCACTTTCTATCTTTACCAATCTCTAGTCAATATTATCATATAATAAATATGTGGCTGTTGTTAAGTGCTGTCGAGTCGGTGTCCTACTCATATCGACCTTACATACAACAGGGGAAATAATATTGCCAGTGCTTCTCTGCTATTCATAAAGTTTTCAATTGGGATTGATTTTTGGGAGTGGTTGCTGGGTCCATCTCCCAAGCTTACAGTATCTGGTGTTCCCAAGCGGTCTCCCATCCAAGTACTAACCAGGCCTGACCCTGCTTAGCTTCCAAAATCTGATGGGATCGGATGCCATAGTGCTACGGCTGCAAGCATAATAAATATAGAATGATTTAATTACACTTACTATAAACAGAATAAAAATTGAAGAGGAGAATGGTAAACTACCTGAAAAAATTGTCTGCTGTGAACATCTCATGGAAAATGGACCCAGACCCTGGAGAAATAAGAATTTATTAGGAGAGACCCTCTGGGAGCCTAAAGTCTTAGGGTCAGGGAGAAGATTTCCTGCTAGTTCAAACTAATACCAGCTCATAGCTTAATCCACATATTTCTTGTCTTTTGTTCCAGTACTTATATTATCTCTTGGTTCTATAAAAGATGGGGGTCCACCTGAGAGAAGTTGAAGAGAACATAAAAAAAAACCCTTTTCCCTTATATGTTTGGCCAAACTAAGTAAATCCATGTTTTCTTTCATCAATTTCTGTTTCTTAAACTTCATTCATGTGTCAGACATTAGAGTGCAATGCCCACTTTACTATATGTGTGCAGGATTAACAATCTACTATATGTTTTTACAGAAGCTGGTCCCAAGGGAGGGAAAAAGGTGCTACTAAACACTTAAGAAAAAGATTTTTCATTTAAAACTATTTAAAGGACTTGATAATGAGAAAATATAGCACATATATCTGCCAAAACTGCCTCTTGTTGCTTCCAGATACTTTGTAGATGTTGTTAGGTGCCATCAAGTTGGGTCTGATTCATAGAGACCCTATGTACAACAGATGAAACACCACCCAACACTGTGCCATGCCTGGCATAATTGTTGGTGCTTCTCTGCTATTCCTAAGGTTTTCAATGGCTGATTTCATTTTGGTAGTGGGCTTCCAGATCCTTCTTCTAAGGCTACAACAACTGGTGCTCCCAGGCAGTCTTCCATCTAAGTACTAACCAAGCCCAACTTTGCTTAGCTTTGGAGATCTGATGGAATCAGATGCCACAGTGTTACGGCTGCAGGCTCCAGATACTTTAGCTCCAGATAAATATTTGAAAGGCCAAGAGGAGGAAACATAGATAGATAGATAAATAAACAAACAAACAAATAAATAAATAAATATAACACTCAGCAGCAGAATATTCTGTTTGGTGGGAATGGCATTTTTTTTCTACTGTCTTTTTCGACCACAGATTCGGATGAGCAAAAAAGGTGACAGTAGGAGAAGCAGAAGACACAAAATCCTATTTTTTTCTGAATGAGACATTATCTTTCCCTATATTATATCAAAGATGCTTGTCACAGCAGAATTAACACTTTTACCAAAATATGTCTTTGAAAAACTCATCCTCTCACTTCAGCCTTTTAACATTTGCATCAATCTATGGTAGGAAATATCTTTTTTAAAAACAGAGAATAAATTGATTTGGAAATCTCTATTTCCAGGCATCCTATTCAATTATACTCTTTTAACACCAACCCAAGGTATTTTAAAAAAATAGCAGGTAAATCTTGAGCATTACCTGAACCATCTCTAGAATGTATATCACCTCCAGGCTATGTACTGCTCAGCCCCTGAAAATTGTTACTATTTCTTGACCAATGTGAGATTCTGACAAGAAATGTGCTAATAGGGTGAAAATTGTTTCACACCTACTTTCCGTATGTCTACAAGAAATATTTTAATTCCAATTACTCTAAACAGAACAAACATTGAAGAGAAGAATGGTAAACTACCTGAAAAATTGTCTGTTGAGGAACTACAAGACCGATAATTTATTATTTCTTCATGTCTCTTCCCTGAAATATAAGAAAATGAAACTGAATTATACCATCTAAGCACAAGAAAAGTAATCAAAACCTGAACATACAGATTTAATTTTTTCCATTTTCTTGCTCAAAAATCCTTTGACCCTGCATGTAATTATGTCTAAATTTCTTAGGTGACAATGAATAATTGTTACAAGTCTTTGTTAAGGATTCCTTGTTCATTGTTTTGAATAAAGTTTCATTAAATGTATTCTCTTAAATGGAGCAGTACTCTGCCTCTCTCTTCATATGCAAGCACAAAGAGATATTAAAATTTTTATTTTAAGGTTTGGTCTTTGTACATCCTTTGTCTTTGATAAAGAAACATTGGCTTCGATAATGTGATTCTCAAAAGAATCTATCCAATTCAATTTTTCCCATCTTTAAATCAACTGAACAGTGTGTCAAAACTGATTGACCTGAAGTTATACTTGTTACTTTTTTTGTAAACTCTCTTTCTTTCACTAGTCCACTAGCCTGCCACATTTTTTTTTCCTTGAGTGGGAAGAGTTGCTGAGGATTGAACTCATTTCCCCATGCCTACCAGGCAAGCACTCTACCACTAAGACCACTAAGCTACCTCATGATAATAAAAGCTCCATGTTAGAAAATAGGGAAGGTATTTCAGGAGCCATATTTTACACATGGAACAAATATTTCCTAAAACTGTCAAGTCTTGAGAAAATGAACATATGAAATATATTGTCGTTGTTGTTGATAAGTGCCATCTGATCAGGTCTGCCTCATTAGCAACCCTTTATGCAACAGAATGAAATACTCCCTGATTCTATGCCAGGATAACTATCTTACTTACGTTTAAGCCGATTGTTATAGACACTGTGTCAATGCATCTAGTTGAGGGTTTTCCTTTTTTGCATTGAGCTGACAGTCTCTCAAACATGATGTCCTTTTCCAGGGACTGGTCCTTCCTGACTCCATGTCCAAAATATGTAAGATGCAGTGTAGCCATCCTTGCTTCCAAGGAGCACTCAGGTTGTACTTCTTCTAGGAGAGATTTGTTGGTTCTTTTCGCAGTCCATGGTATAGTTAATATTCATCCCCAGCACCATAATTCAAATTCATCTACTCTTTCCCTATCTCCCTTATTCAATGTCTGACTTTCACAACCATATTTTATGACTGAAAATACAATGTCATGAGTCAGGCATACCTTCATCTTAATGTGACATCTTTACTTTTCAATACTTTTATGAGGTCTTTTGCCACAGCTTTTCCCAATGCAGTGAGTCTTTTAATTTACTAACTGTTGCTTCCATGGATGTTGATGATAGAACCAAGAAAAGCATAATTTTGGACAATCTCAATCTTTTCTCCACTAATCATTAAGTTGCATACTGACCCAGTTATAAGGATTTTTGTTTTGTTAATGTTGAGTTGCAGTCCATACTTAAGGCTTTGTTTTTTGATCTTCATCAGTAACTATTTCAAATCCTCTTCACTTTCAGCAAGCAGAGTTGTGTCATCTACACAAGGCAGGTTGTTAATAAGGAGTGGACTCCCAGGTCCTTCTCTCAAACGTACAGCGCACAGTATTCCTTGGCAATCTCCCATCCAAGTACTAACCAGGCCTGACTCTGCTAAGCTTCTGAGATCTGATGGAACCTGATGCGACAGTGGTATGGCTGCCAGCATGAAATAAATATTAATATAAAAATTCAATTTCAAATTGAACATTAAGTTCATGACTTCTTAAACAATGCATGCTATCACTGGTTATGCCCCATTTCATTTTATCAGATTATTAAAATGAAGGACATGAACACATCTTAAATATTAGCTCAATTTCTATATGCAAGTTACTAAACCAGCCCCATTCCTCAAGTAGGAAATGTTTACCTTCAAGATCTATGACTATACCATTATTCAGTTTCTGCAGAAAGACTCCCTATTCAGCAAAGCAGAACAAAATTGACATTTTTAAACTGTACAGTCTAAAAGTTCATGAGGAAAATCAACCAACTGGTATACCTAATATGTTGTTGGTGTTGTCAGGTGCCATCGAGTCCGATCTGACTCATAGTGACCCTTGTAGAGTTTTCAATGGCTGATTGCTTCGGGATTGCTTAGGAGTGGATTGGCATGTCCTTCTCCCATCTTTGTGGTATTAGGGATTGAACTCAAGGCCTCACAGAGTGCAGAGCATCACTCCACCAACTGAGCTAAACCCCAGCCCACACCTAATATAAAAAGCATTAGGTTAAATTAGTCAAATCATGTAGTGCTTTGCCTGTGTTTGTGAGTTCACATATATGAATAGATAGCTTGTGAAAAAGTGTGGAATTTAGTTTAAGATGGAATGTGATGCAACTATTGTTCTAAAGACAGCATATCTCTATAATATGTTACCCTTGCCAAAGTAATTTGGACTTTCACAGCCATTATTTCACTTTAAGGGTTTATTGTATTGCTACTTTCCAGATGAACAAAAGGAATCCTAGAGAGTTGACAAGTGTTCCCCCAAAAGACAGCTAATTAATTATGGATTATGAACTAAAATCTTGCTTCTGTTTTATGTCTCTTTGGCCCAAAAGATTTTTGAGAATTAATCTAAAAATTAGAGCAACTATAGCAAGATGCATAGTCTATATATTCATCATCAAAGAAGTAAACTCAGAGCAGCAGTCTCTAATGATTTATAAGCATGGGTTTGATAATTGCTGACATGAGTCTCAACTGTAACCTAAGGACTCCTTTGTTTTCAGTTATTTTATTAGAATATTCAAATGTTCCTATAACCACAGGAATACAGATCACCAAGAAAATTGGGAATTATATTATATTATATTGAATATTATATATTCAAATGCAAGAGAAATACTTTGAGAGAAAACAGCAATGCATAAAATGGTTATTTTTTGAACTAAAGAACAAGGAAAATAGGTTTCCCTCAGGTGTCATTCACTTACCCACTTACCCTCTCCTGAGAAGCTGTAGTATAGTCCATCAAATTGAAATTTCAAAATCATAGGGGAAAAACCACACTTTTATTTATCCATGTTATCCAAGATAACCAGAAATAAAATTCTCAGTGACATCTGAATGAAGATACCAAATGTTCTAATTCATGTTCTGATCATTTAACCACAAGCTGATTTTCCTCTCATCAATATCTCTTTCACAGGCTGAACCCACTTCATTCACCTCCCCATCCAGTCTGCCCCTTCCCACTTTATACAGGACATCTTTTCATTCTGATATGATATGTTGGCCACTCCACTCCAGCAAAACTCTTTCTACAACATAACCATGCACCTTTATTCCCATTGCCTTATAGTCACAAATTCGCATTTTTACACCTTTGCAAAATGCCTCCTCCTGCTTCTCAAGATCTCCAAATCTACACCCAGTATAAATGCTCACCAAAACACCACCTGGGTCATGCTGGCAGCCAAGACATAAAAGCTATTTAATCTTGTCCCGTATTGACTTAGCTACATAGAATAAAACAGAAGAAGCAAGTCAGAGTGTTCCATCTCTTTGAGAGACCCAGCAGCTATCTACATGCAAATTTATCTCACCCAACTCACCCACAAAAGAGTACACATGCCTGTAGGGATGAGGTATAGGTGTCAGTGGCTTGTCTTAACATAGAGAAGCTCCTGTCTTACTTTCCCACCCGTCTTTTCTGTTTTTCTAGTTATATAAAGTCAAAGTATTTAAGCCATCGTAGAGCTATCCCGGGCTGTGTGTACAGTCCCACACACCAGATATAACATAGTAAACAAGAATGATGAGAGTGACAATTAGTCCCCGAAACTCATCATTCCTCATTTGTCTTCTCTCTATCATGTCCATGGAAGTGGTGTCGTTACGGGCAAATTCAGGGTCATCTTCCTACTCAGGTCTAGGATTATGTAGTGCCCAGGCCTGATGACAACCATGTACCCACACCAGTGAAAACAACTTATTTTTCCTTTCTTACATTTTTAAATAGTTTGTTAAAGAGTTATTCACTCATTGATTTCTATTATTGTTGTTGTCGTCATTATTATTGCCCACATCCTTTATTTCTTCTATTTTATTATGGTTATAGAAAGTGAATAATAGTTAAGATTGGGGTTATTGTTGCATCTTGTTTTCCTAAGCTTAAAAAAATCTGCCTTCCTTTTCTCTGCATCCCATAGTTACTGTGTAGTTAAAACATCGAGGCCCCTGTGTGATATTTGAGTTATCGTACATATTTTTTATTTCCTGTAATTTTGTTCTAACAGTGGAAAAACATTTTGGAACCACATAATCTCAGATTTAATTGCCTGACAATTGATCTGTTGTTTGACTATCCAACATGAGCATGATTTATTTGCTAAGTCAGAATCAGCTCTGTGATAATACAGAATGAAATGGTATACTTTTATGTGACCATATCAAAAGGGCAGGTTATTTCCATATAAATAGTATACAAGCAGATGAGAAATAAAGGGATAACTGGGTGCTATCCCAGGAATTTGGGAGACTAAGGCAGGAGGGTCATAAGTTTGAGGCCAGAGGTAGCCTGTGTAACGTAGCAAGACCTTGACTCAAAATAAAATTATCAATGGGGCTGAGAGTACAACTCTGTGGTGAAGTACCCTAGGTTCTGAAAAGAAGAGAAAGAAAAAAAAGAAAAGAGAAACAAAGAGGGACCAGGATATGTTAAAAATATAAGAAATAAGCTCAGTTTTCTTTGCTCAACAACACCAATTTTTGGTTCAAAATAAGTTTTTGGTGTTTAACTGGAGAAGAAAATGTTTCTTCAAAAGCAACTTTTATCAGATACAATCTCTGAAATAGACAAAGTACAAATTCTGTTTTATATGTATTATTAATTCCTTCAACAGCACTGAGAGGTAGCATTCTTATCTGTCTTTTCCAAATGAGGAAGTGGATAAAAGGCTTACTCAGTATTCCACTGATCAAATAGCCATCCTGAACAAAGCATAACTCAGTCGCATGCACCTGCATCTGAGTCTAGGGCTGTCTTCACTTAGGTGTAGAGAGGGTAATTCTGTATAAAAGAGGAACACACCTGTCTCACAAGGAGAAAGCATGATGCTATTTGAAGAAGGTGTGAGTATAAAAGGAAGAAACTAGAGAACTCTCATCTGATTTCGGCCATCTTCCCATCACTGAGCTAGAAGAGATTGATTCTGTCAGTCAGGCAAGGTATTTGGCCCCAGTATGAAAGCTAGCCACATGGAACTTTGAATCAAAAGAGGACAACAAATGACAGCTAATCAAGAGGATGGGCAAATCAATACAACTCTGATGTATTGCCAGCATACAAACTTTAGATGTATAGTCAATAAACTGCTGCACACCATTGCTACATCCCTCTGGAAAACAACGGCTATAGGGAGGCAATTTATTCTGTACAACCTGGGAGAGAAAAAGGCTCCTTTGAAATAGAGGGGAAGATACATTATTGCTACCAATTTCAGATTCAAAGGCATTTATTCAAAAACCACTTTTGTGCCTGTTGTATACACAAGGCACTGGCTAAATAAAATAAATAGAAACAAAGGAGAATCGTTTGTTCCTTCCATGAATAAGCTTTCACTTTCAGGGGAAATCTGACAATTATAAGATAGGGAGACAGAAGGAACAGCAAAATTTTACATGAGGTACTATGTAACACACACACAAAAAAAATATATATTTAATTAGGCTTTGGGGGGTAGGGTTGGAATAGATTCAAAAAGCCTTACTGGAAATGATAATATTGAAACTGGGTTTTGCAGGGTAACTATTATTTAGTTATGTAGAAAAGGTATGGGAGGCTGGTAATGTGGAAATGCAGAAAGCAACATGTTTTGTATAGAAGAATCTTCAAGGAAAGGGGTATTGGGGGACATGGCCATCAGGGCATAGGATCTTTTGAGAATGGTTCAAATGGTGAAGATAAACTTTGTCCTGTATTCAGTGAGTGGCCATTGAAGCAAGTAGATGGCAGGGATTGATGTGCATCTTGCTTAAAGAGAAGCAAGCTTGGGTCCAAAGTGACTATTATTTAATTCTACATTATTTGCTTAAGTGTTCAAAAATAGATCAAATTCCTAACTTCCTAGGTAATCTTTCTACTATCACTATTCTACTTCATCTGTTAGAAATGGCCAAAAACTGTTGAATCTCTACTGTGAGTATGGCACTGCGTTCAACATCAGAAATTTAGAATATTGGCCACTGTTGATAAGAGTCTTGCAGCAGAAATTGTATTAAATAAGTGTAAAAATAAATTAGCATCATAAAATTCTGGCGTTGCTGATAGATCATGGACAGTAGAGAGTGGAAACAAAGGACAGTCACTTTACTACATGTAACGAAAAGCCACCAGAGAAAGAGGCAATCAGGTCAAGACTCACACTAATTCTTTCTTTTCTTTTATTAGAAAGGCTATCACTATGCTTCCCAGGCTGCCTACAAACTCCTGAACTCCACAGATCTTTCTGTCTCCGCCTCCTGATTAGGTGGGACTCATGACACACACCATCATGCCCAGCTTCTATGCTAATATTTAACAGTGATTGGATACCTATTTTTTGTCTGGATCCAGATGCTCTTGTTGTTGTTAGGTGCCGTTGAGTCAGTGTCCAACTCACTGTGACTCTATGTACAGTAGGTGAAACACTATTGTCAGTGCTTCTCTACTATTTATAGGATTTTCAATGGCTGAATTTTTTTGGAGGGTGTGGGTTGTCAAGTACTTCTCCCAAGCCTACAGCACCTGCTGTTCCCAGGTGGTTTCCCATCTAAGGACTAACCAGGTCCTACAGTGATTACGTTCCAAGATCTGATGGCACCAGATACGACAGTGGTATGTCTTCAAGGCACCAGATGCTGTAGGTAATGTTATACCATTTAACTCTCACAATAATTCTTGAAGTATTCACTCCTACCCTTAATAGTTCATTTATCTAAATCTTGATTTAGATTTAGAATGGAAAAACAGAAGCTTGGCAAAGGTCATTCAGGTATAAGAGATTAGGATTTTAATTTATAAAGGCTTTGTGAAAGAACATTCTATCTTTATCAAAATGCGAGGGGAAAAGACATTTGGGGTAGAGTTGTTCTAAATCCACAATGTCACCAAGCCCCTGGAACTGCTCTGTATTTTTTGCTCCTTTTCCTAAAAGGCAGTGTTCCCACTCAAGACCCAATGGCTCAGTGAGGACTAAGAGTTATTGACAAAGTATCTATCCTCTTCACAGAAAGGCACAAGACATTGCGACATTTGTCTCACCAAACATACTTGAACTGATAACATTTATATTTATCTTATTTAGTCATGTTCTAAATACTTTGGGGAAGAAAATGAGATTAAAAAGTAACAATAAATGAAATTTTAAAAGAATTTAAACTTTATCTTTATAGTTACAGTTTGTGAAACTTGTAATGAATAATTCGACTGGATCTCCCAAGTTTCTTGGGGCATAAGATTTTGAGTACTAAAACCCAGACAGTCCCTGGCAAACCTGGATAAAATGATCACCTTAGGATTCATTCCTGCCATTCTTAGGCTTAGTACATCGTAGAAAATCAATAAATATTATATGCATTAATGTTCGCCTTCATTTCAGCTGCCAACAGTAAGCTACTGTATTTTTACATTAAATACAGCTCTATGAATATAAAAATGGGTATAGTGGACCAGGATACATAATGAGAAGCATACAAAGCCTGTGTAATTCACAGGATACAAGTATCATCAAAGTGGGCTGGGAGTTATCTTGGTACAGTGCTACTCTTCGTTCTCTGAGGCCCTGGGTTCACCCCCCAGCACTGCAAAAATGGGAGAAGGACCTAGCAGCCCACTCCTGAAACAATCCTGAAACAATCAACCATTGAAAACCCTATGAATAGCAGAGAAGCACTGACATAGACCCAGGCATGGCACAGTGTCAGACAGTATCTTGTTCTGTTGTACACAGGGTCCCTGTGAGTCAGACTCTACTCAATGGCACCTAACAACAATAAAAAGTACCATCAATGGAATTTCTGCTATCAGAGTCACCCTTATTCTCTTCAAAATCACCAAGGAAGCAAAACCATCACTGTACAAGCACTTAAAAACATAATCCCTCCCTTTTCTTTTTAAAGCTTGCATTGACTTATAAGTCACAAGTTTCCAAGTTTACAATAATAAATGCAAAGTCCATCATGTGTTATAAACAGAAGTCCTAAAAAGTTATAAATGAATAATTTAATAGTAGATGCCATGTTGTCCCCTCTGTTTGGAAGTGAGGGGACAGAAAGTTGTGTTTAGAAACAGGAAAGTAGGAGATTCAAAGTTACACTTTTTTCTGACGACAAAAAGACAGAATGAAAAAAATCAAGTCACTTTGAAATAAGAACTTTACATCTGGAGAGTTGAAAATGGATATGATAAGACTTGGTTGTGAAAATCTCATTGTTTGTTAGGTTGGTTGGTGGGAAATGTACGTCTTTTGGGAAATAGCTGTAAGGAATGTAATCATTGAAGTGTGTAGGTTTCTTCCAGTTGTCAGACACTGAGCCACTTGCTACTTACGAGATGAAAAATAAACAAAATCAAAGTTTCTGATCTCAGAGCATTTGCCAACTAGCAAAGACTCCAGATGTTAAGTAAGTGCAAAAAATGTGAAAATGATTAAAACACAAATGTGAAATATGGAGGAAGCGTCAGGTGGTGAGGAATCACTGAAGGAAACTTCAAAGATGGTGCTTAGCCTGGAGCTGGAAGAATGAACTTTTGCTTCTATATTAAAAAAGAAAATCTATGAAGAGTTTAATCTGTAACCTTTTTAATGTACATAAAATCAAGTGATAATAAGTATAAAAACCAGTTAGCTTATTTCTTTGAAAGAAGGATCTTTTATCAAGATGAGCATGGAGGCTACAGGGTGAATACAGAAAACTAACCCTGTTTGATTCCTTCACATCTGGAACACATTTGGGAAGTGAGAAGGATACATGACCTTGGTGTGTGCTAAATGGTAATTGCAAACAAGTGCAGGTATTCAGTAACTTTCTCTAGAATAAAAGAAAGACGTCAGCCAGACTGATCTTCTAAAATCTATGTATGATCACTTAACTCTCTGTTTTTAAAACTCCCAGCTGCTGACTTCTGAAATAACTCCTGATTCTAAAGAGGCCATAGTTTGGCCCCTACCTGCTTCTCTGGTCACCTTACACCCTACTTTCCTTTGCCAGGTACCCTAGCCTCAGAAACTCATCTCCTCCTCAGATGCTACAAGTCAGCTCCAGTCTTGGACATCTGCTGTTTGCTCTCCAAAGAAATTGTGACTCCTAACTCCATTCATCTGGCTCTTGTTGCTTTCAGGACAAGGCCAATGTATAAGACTTGGGGTGTAATCTAATTGCAATGCTGAGCTGGGCACAGCAACTTGAATCCCAGTGACTCAGGAGGCTGAGGCAAGAGGATCAGAAGTTTGAGGCCAGGGGCAGCCTGCATAACTTAGCAAGGTGTCTCCAAATAAAGAAATTTAAAAATGGGCTGGGGGTGCAGTCCATTGATAAGGGACTCCCAAAGTATGTGCAACCCCCAAAATCATTAATTAATTAATTAATTATAAAATAATTTGCAACTCTTTGTTATTCAACTATGTTTTGGTCAGGAGAATAAATACTGGCTGAATCTACACAAAGAAGAGTATAGTCATGAAAAAATAATGCCAACTTCTATAATATTAATTATAGTTTCAAGAAGTTTGTTAGACCAATGAATACGTGACATTATTTATTTTCTAGAACATTATATTAAATCTCTGTAATCAGAAACCAATGGTACTGAATGATGAAGTGTAAGATACCTGAAGGAACTGATGAAACAGAAGACTCCAAGAATTGATAGAATATCTATTGAGATGATTCATCACAGAGATGCAGCACTGGAAATGCTAACTTGTTTATGCCAAGAGATTTGGAAAGGAACTACATGGTCAACTGACTGAAAGACATCCATATTTGTGCCTATTCCCAAGAAAGGGGAACAAAGCAAATGTGGAATGGTATCAAAAGATACCATTAATATCACATGCAAGTAAAATTTTGCTAAAGATCATTCAAAAGTGACTGCAGCAGTGTAGAGACAGGGAACTTCTGGAAAATCAAGCTGATTCAGAAGTGTTTGTGGAACCAGGGAAATCATTGCTGATATCAGATGGATATTAGCCAAAAGCAGAGAATACCAGACAGATGTGACCTATGTTTTATATTGACTATGCAAAGACATTTGACTGTGTTGTTGTTGTTGTTGTTGTTGTTGTTGTTGTTGTTGTTAAGTGCTTTGAGTTGGTTTCTGACTCATAGTGACCCTGCGTACAACAGGAGAAACGCTATTGTCAGTGCTTCTCTGCTGTCGATAGGGTTTTCAATGGCAGATTGTTTTTTGGGAGTGGGTTGCCAGGTCCACCTCCCAATTTGACTGTGTAGATCATAACAAATTATGGGTAGCACTGCAAAGAATGGGGATACCAGGGCACTTAATTGTATTCTTAAGGAATTTGTACATGGACCAGGAGGCAATCATTGGAAAAGACCAAGGAAACACTAGTTGGTCTAAAGTCAAGAAAGGTGTACATCAGGTCTATATCCTTTCACTGTACCTCTTTGATCTCTATGCTGAGCAAATAGTCTGAGAAGCTAGATTTATGGAGAAGAATGCAGCATCATGATTTGAGGAAAACTCATTAACAACCTGCCTTATACCATTGACACAACTCTGCTTACTGAAAGTAAAAAGGATTTGAAATAGTTACTGATGAAGATCAAAGAACACAGCCTTCAATATGGATTGCACCTCAACATCAACAAAACAAAAATCCTTACAACTGGGTCAGTAAGCAGCTTCACGACAAATGGAGAAAAGATTAAGGTTGTCCAAGATTTTGCTTTACTTGAGTCTAAAATCAACACCCATGGAAGCAGCAGTCAAGAAATCAAAAGACACATTACATCAGGAAGAGCTGTTTCAAAAGACCTATTTAAAGCATTGAAAAGTAAAGACATCACATTGAAGACGAAGGTGCACCTGACTCATGAATGGGATTTTCAGTCACATCATATGGTTGTAAAAGCTGGACATTGAATAAGGGAGACAGAAGAATTGGTCCTTTTGAATTATGGTGCTTCAGATGAATATTGAATATATCATGGACTGCCAAAAGAACCAAAACATCTGTCCTAGAAGAAGTGCAACATGAGTGTTCCTTGGAAGGAAGGATGGCTTGATTGCGTATAATTTATTTTGGACATGTGATCAGGAGGGACCAATCTCTTTAGAATGACATCATGTGTTGGAATTCCCAAGGGGATAGAGAGTATCCCAAACATGGCTGATCCCAGGAGCTCATCTAGCCCACTTGGAGGACTGACCCCTCTCCTCCAGGGCAAATGACTCTTACCCTATATCTGGGTCATTTGCTCCCATTGAATCCTATGGGGCAAGATAGCAATGGGTCACCTTTGCCATATATCTAGGTATCTCACTCTTACCCCCTTCATGGAGTGGGTCAAGAATGGCACCCAAGGTATGGTAGCATCTGAAGCCTCCCTGGTGCCAGATTGGTCATACCTGATCCAACTCTGTTTCCTTGATTGGTTGGCTATCAGGCTATATAAACTCTGGAGCTCAGAGTTCAGTAGCTATTCTAAACACCATCCAAGAGAAGCTCACCAGGTCCTTGTGGTTCCTTAAGGGCGAAAGGCCCATTTACTCATCTGCCTAGCCTAGCTTTCAGCCTTCCTCCAACCTGCCTTCAACATACTTCAACCCACCTGCCACCTCTATCCACTCCTTACCTTTACAACACCAGATATCCTACCTGGACTGGCAGCTTCGAGAGGCAAGACTCTGGGAGTCAAGCTCAGGGCCCCAGAAGTGATAAAGGCACTTCAGAAGAGCAACAGCAGCAGAAACAGCATCTGAGCGCTTCCCTTCTCCAGCTCTCCTTTCCCCTCTCCCTAATCCTCCATTTCTTTCCCCTCTTTTGTGAATAACACCCTGTCCTTTTGTCCTGTGCATGACGCTCTATTCTCTGGCCACAGCCTCGCCACTGGGTGCAACATGGGTGTGGCACCCACCTCTTTCTTCCACCCACAATGCAGAGAGACAGAGAGAAACCCCAGAAAGAACCCAACAATCATGTTTGGGAGAGGGGCAGGCCAATGAAAAAAAGGAAAACTCTCAACTAGATACATTGACACTCTGTCTACAACAATGGGCTTAAACATTAGTAAGATAGTGTTCCTGGCACTGAATCAGGGAGTATTTCATTCTGTTGCACATAGGGTCACTATAAGTTGAACTCAAATTGACAGCACCTAACAATGATGACATATTAGATTTTAACTTACATTATGATCTTTCCTAAAATGTTTTTTCTGAGTTCTGAAGGATTTCATTTCAGCTTATACAAGTACAACCTTTAAATTGATAATTAGAGAGTAAATTGGAAGGAAATATTTTCTTTTCCAGATGTTCATTTGAAAAAAATAGAAATAGAGTATTAATCATTATCAAATCACTTGTTTTAGCCTCAGGTAATTAAATTTTGTTTTGCTAATCTGGATTAAGAGCTGGGGTTTAACACAGGTGGTAGAATGCTGTTCTGTGCCCTCTTGAGACCCTAGGTTCCATCGCTAACACTGCAAAAATGGGAGATGGACATGGCAATCCACTCCCAAAGCAATCCCAAAACAATCAGCCATTATAAAACCTCAATAGGGTTGCTATGAATGGGACCCTACTAGACAGCTCCTAACAGCAAAAACAACAATCTGGATTAAAGTAGTCTACTTTCATAAAACCATCTGAATCTGCCCAGAGTCCTAAAATCATGACTCATCCCCTTGGTACAGGTGTCTTTTCATAGTGAGTATGTCAGATGATACTGGTAAACCTGCTTCTCTTATTTTTTAAATATCAGAACCTAAAAGTACCTAGCATTACCCTTAATACTGATTATAGCAGGGCTGCTTAAGAAAGAGATAGGAAAATGAGAAAACTACTATGTGAGAAAACTGAATGGCTCCAGCCACTTTTCTTTATAAAGGCCAACAATCCCAGAATGGAAGAAGATGAATTCCCTTCTGGAGTAAATGATACAATCATGTCATATCCTGCATGAGTGAGTTGGAACAGAGCAGTGAGTGTGTTTTCTAGAAACAGTATTGCAAAATCCTCTTCAACTTCTTCCTTTGTAGAAGAGAGAAAGAGTATAAAATTTGAAATCAGGTGAATATGAGTGAATTTTTGTTATGGTCATCATTTTGGTATAAATTTTAAAATGTTGAATAACTACTCTAAACTGATCTTTCTTCTTTTTTAAAATAGGATTTATACTTTTGTCATAAAACTATAATAATTCAATAAACTCATATAAAGTAATAGGCTTTTTGTCTACAATCAAAAAAATGGCTAATATGCCATAATTAAATAGGTTATAATAGAACCACATAAGAAACTAAAAGTTCACATATTTAGACATTTAATGTCCCTTAGATTCCTATAGTATTTTAGTACAGAAATATTCAAACATTACTTTTGACTCTGAATTTATTTTGCTAGCTATTTACCATTTTTGATCCATTTCTCATTGCTAAAGTTAGTAGTTAAAAGGAGTCTTCCATATCCAAAGCTTAATAAAAATTGTAAATTATAGACTAATTTCATGATGGTGAAGACTATGCCTATTTCATTCACAATAGAAACTGAAGAAGAGATCTGTCCAATAGAAATATAATGACTCATAGATGTTTAACATTTTAGTAGCAATACTAAAACTATAAAAATAATCAAATGAAATTTATTTTCATATTTTATTTAAACTAATATATTCAAGTATTATCATTTCAACATATAATCAATATAAAAATTTTACATTGCTTCAGATATCTTATTTTTATATATTAAAATTATGTTTAACATTCATTTTCTTGGTTATACTGTCACAATCCAAGAACTCCATAATTATATGGAGTAGCTCCCATATTTGTTGTAACAACAGAGTAGCTCCCATATTGGGCAGTGCAATTCTAGAAGCTAGTACAGTGTCGAGTGCAGAAGAGGCATTCTAAATAAACTGAATAAGTGAATAAATAAATGAAATGATTCTCACAGTGCTCTGTATGATGTCTTTGGTCAATGACCTTCCATGGAAAACATCACTCTCATTGTTCTTGAAATAAACATTAGAGCCTTCCAGGATTCTGATCACTAACCCAAGATCAAAGGTGGTTATATCATGATCAGATGAAAGCATTTTACACAGATGGTGATGATAGTTAATAATATTGTAAAATCTAAAATAGCTAGAAAAGAGCTTTGTTTACTTTTTTGCAATGCTGGGGGGTCAAACCCAGAGTTTCAGTGCAAGCTAAGCAAACACTCTCCCAACTGAGGTAAACTCCCTGCTCCTAAAGAGAGCATTTTGAATGTTCTCATGACAAGGAAATGATAAATGTTTGAGATGACGTATAGTCTAAGTATCTTATGCTGACCAATACAGTGTAGAAATGTATGGAAACATCACAATGTCCCCTATAAAAATTTACAAAATTTCAAATACAAATTTTATTACAACACAAAAATTTTGAATTAAATATCATCTCCCTAGTCTCATATTTTAAGTCAGATGACTTTTAATGTACATATATGGTAAAAAGAATAACAAAATAATAATTATAAACTTGTCAATTTGCATAATATTTAAATTATGCATATTTTCATTTTTAAAAGAGGAAATAGTTATTTTAACAAATTCATTATCTCAGAAAGAAGTTATATAATTTTTGATGTTTAGAAAACATTCTCTATAATAGTTTTGGAAATTCTAAGGCATCTATGTCTTGCAATCTTTCTGATGTTTTCCGTATTTGTAGAAGCTCCTTAAGGACAAATTTTCTGAAGCCAGGTGCCATGGCACATGCCAATAATCCCAGCAATTTGAGAGGCTGATGCAGGAATATCAGTAGTTTGAGGCCTGAGACATTCTACACAACACAGCAAAATTCTGTCTCAAAATAAAAAATAAAAAAGGGGCTGGAGGTAATAGCTTGAAGCCCTAGATTTAATCGCCTAGTACTGCAAATAAATAAATAAATAAATAAATAAACAAACAAACAATTTCAAAAAATAAAAATTCCAAAACATAAGAAGGTAACCAGCAGAAAATAGGAGAAACTGCAAGGTGTTCACCTAAATGTTGACTCCCAACAGAGAAAAAGCATGGAAAGAATTGACATGATCACAAAAGATAAATGAAGAAAAATGTAAATCCTAAAAGCCTCTACTCTCTACAGTAAAATATTTGCAATTCAAAGTAGAAGATTAGTCAGGAAAGCAAATATACTGTGAAAGAAGGAGGTCTCCCAAGTTTGTGAAAAGTTTTTTTTTTTCCTATAAATTTTGTGGCAAAATTTCAAGTCCATAATGAATGGAGCAAAGCAGAGAAGCAAAGTTAATTTCAAGGGATAATATAGCCCCTGAGCCAGCCAGACTCCATTATAATCTGACTAAATAGAAATCTAAAGACAGTTGTCAGTGAGGATGGCCCCCGATAATTGTCGATCCCTGTATCCCAGAGGCAAGTTTGTAGGACTCATTGGGGGATTTAATTCCCTCTCTCCTTGTGCAAAGAAATTTTCATTGTGATGACAGATCTAAGCAGTGTAGTCAGCAGAGCCTAAGCTCTCTGATTAATTTTTGCCTGATGCCATCAAAACTTCAATTATATCTTAGTTGTACGTCCATATTCAATAGCAAATTTCTCACTATAATATGGCTTCCTCCTCCTTCCAAAAGAAAATATCTTGGGTGTAGAGTTTACAGGATTCTACTTTGCAGGATATCACTCTTTCAGCATAGTTAATGTGAACCTGTACCTATGGAACACATTCACAATTGGGGAACAGGTAGATCAAGTTTTCAAGGCTGCAGGGTGAAGGGCTAGACACTAAGTGATGGAAAATTCATTATAAAAGCAAATACTATTACTGGGGACTGGATCCAGAGAACCAATGCTACCAGGAAGCCAGCAGCAATACCTCAGTCCTTGTAATCTGTTTCAAAGAATGCAGATGAGATACAGAGAGTATAGAGCCGAATATAGACAAGGTTTTTTGGAAAGAGATAGTTCACTCTTAGGGAGTAAGAGCAAGCAATAGTTGAGAGACTGCCATGAGCAAAGGTCTAATGTGATTCTTACAGTGGAGTTTGGGTGTCAAAAGGGGGTGGGGAGAGATGCCCTGCACCTAGGGTCTTTGTCTTATAAAATGGATTAATGGACTTCTCTAGTATATTTCAAAAGCATCTACCCATAGGTAGATACCTGGAATGGTCTATCTTTGTTCATACTCAGAACTGCCTGAAGACTCAAGCAGTCATTAATCCCAATGAGAACATGAAGCCCATTAGAACAATGCCTGGTCACTATCTAAAGATCGTCTTTCTGATGTCCTGAGAGGTCCTATCCCAGGTTATGACTGGAAATGGAGCCATTTTTAATCTCTCTTTCCTCCATGTCCTGTTAGTATCTAACTAACTGCCCTATGAAGAGTTGGGACCCTAAAATCATTAGAAAGTAGCTGATGTTTCTCTCTAGCTACTTCTGGCTGAGATGGGGCATAAAGGAGTTTAGGGTTTCCACTCCTGCCAACTTTCAGGAACAGATAGAAAGCCAAAGGGATCCAAATATATTGGGTTAGACTTTTGGAGTAGCATTTGAGGATGAATTGACTGCAAATGAGAGGGAACAAAGTTACCATAACAATCTAGTAAGTAAGGCCCAAGTATTAAAATTATAATGATAATGATTAATATAGGTATAATTCATTTCCACCAGGACAATCCAGAAAGCCACTTTCAGAACATTTCACCAAAATGTGGAGTAGTGTCTGACATGACCTGGACTTGGTTTTATAAGTCACACAAAACAGAAGAGACATTAACATAATTTTCATATATATTTTTTCATACATATATGTGTGTATGTATATATATATACACATATATATACACATACATATATTATATATACATTATATATTTTATATATATATATATATATGTGTATATATATATATATGTATGTGTATATATATATATATGAGTTTAAGAGCTTTTTACCAAAAATGCTGATTGGTTATATATTGAGAATGTAGCAAACACAAAAGAATAGTCCCAAGAAGGGATCCAGGGTCCTATAGATTAAAGGAAAATAGGATAAGATTGTAGTCATTGAATACATACAACTATACTAACAATGTCTAAAAGAAAAACAACCAGGAAATAATTTAAAACATAAAGCAAGGTTATAACTACTGGTAGATTTATAAGTGAGATTCATCTTCATATACAATAAGATGTGCTTTTTTCTTGTGTGAAGAGAGTTTAAGTCTTTTCATGGTGTGTAGGTGTAAGCAACCTTGTCCTCAGGATGTTTGATACTGTGGAGACTCTGAATAGGTAGGTTTTATTAATAATGTCCCTGTAGCTTTACTGCAATAGGTATGCTCAAGAGAATCTGGTTGGGACTTTTCTATCTGTGAAGAAGCTAACCCATTAGGGACTGCTTTTTAGGTACTTCATAGTACATAGTCTCCTGCTCACATATATGGCTGGCACATTATCAGGAGGCAGAAAGACTTTATTATCATATTTAATAATTATTTCTGTATTTGTCCTAAATTAATTCCTATTTAGTGTCTAGGTCTATTGGTCTGATTGTATAATAAAGAAATTGCCTTTCTGGTCTTTTCTTTATGTAGCTATTCATATCTGTTAACCATTTTACATCAGGATTTATTAAAGGTTGGGTTCTTAGTTTTTTGGTTTTAGTTTTGTTTTGTTTTTTGTTTTGTTTTGGTTTGGTTTGGTCTTGGTTTTGGTTTTTTGAAACAGGGTCTTACTATGTAACCAAGGTTGGCCTCAAACTCATGTCAGTCCTCCTGCCTCAGCCTCCTGAATGCTGGGATTATAGGCATGCACCACCAGGCCCAGCAAAGGTTGGCTTTTTAAATCAGGATTTCCTAAGTCTGGGGCTGATAAACATAATCACTTTAGCTTTGAAAAACTATTGTTAAAGATTTAGGGAATGTTGGTTTGGGGTATTTCCATCAACACCGGTTATTATACAAGTTTATTTAGAAAGGGTGTCTGGTAATCTACTAAGGCAGAGAATAAAGACCCTATCTTGATGGTTACCTTTAGTTGTTTGAGGCAGGCCTCACCAGGAAACTTGGGGCAAATTCTAGTCCAAGGATATGCATCATCGGAGCTGAATGCCCATCCTCCCTTTGGATAGTGGGATATCCTCCCCTTACAACAGTTTTCTGCTTTTCAGAGGTGACAAAGCCCTGGTTGGTCAGGACCCCACTGAGGCAGTTCTTTTCCCCAATGCCCTGGCTTTCCACAGCAGTGGCTGGAATTGGCCCCTTTAGAATCTTATTTCTCCTTCCTAGGGTTTCTCTAAGGGTCAGGTTTTTATTTGCCTGGGGAAATATATCAAGCCTAAAGCTATCAGTTGGGCTTGCTTTTCTACCAATAATTGCTTTCCCAGGGCCTTTTGTGCTTCTATTTTATCTGTATTGTGAAAACCTCAAACACACAAAAGCTGATTTAGAGATGTCTGGATTCCATTGTCTGGCCATTTCCTCCATAACCCTGATCAATCCTTAACCCTAAATTTTCACTTCCAAAGATATGACAGCTGGGATTTAACTCATTTGGTAGAGTGCTTGCTCTGTGTGCTCTGAGGCCCTGTGTTCCATGCACAGCACCACAAAAACAGGAGAAGGAGCTGGCAGCCCCCTCCTGAAACAATTCCAAAAACAATCAGCCATCAAAAACCCTGTGAATAGCAGAGAAATACTGACATAGTGCTGGGCATGGTACAGTGTCAGGGGGTGTTTCAGAGAGTGTTTCCTTCTATTGTAGATAAGGTCACTATAAGTCAGACCTGACTTGATGTTACCAAACAACAATAAAAAGATATGACAGTAGAGAAAAGGTAGAAAATCTACATCTCAAAGACACAGAACTTAACCTAACACCACTGGTGAGAATTTATCAGCAAGGAGGGGGACACTGTTGCAAGTGGAAATTTCTTTCTGTAATTTCAGTTTTAGGGCAAAATTCTTCACCTTTTAACATATATTGAGGATAAACTGTTTTCCTTGTGTTCACATGGGCATCTAAAAGAAAAAAGAAAAAAGAAGACAGTGAAACCTGGGATATTTGGCTTATCTCTGAATTCCTTAGAGAACTTGAATTCATAGGTGTTGGATTTGTTATCCCAACAGGGGGTGAGGTGACCAAACATTTTTGTTCTCCTGATTTATCAAAGGGAGGCCCTAAAGAAGGAGTACCTCCAAGGTAAGGGAGTTCTGCTTTATTAACTAGAGCTATTATTCCTTGGTCCACCTGCATTGTCCACATAGATCTGGATTGTCTCTGAGTTCAAGGAAAGCCTGTTCGTAGGACATTTCTAAACATTTGCCTCTTTTTACAAAAAGGAACTAGTTGCTAGATAGTATTATAATTGTTGCTTAGCCAAATCTCTTGGTGTCTTAGCCTGTATCAAGGTCATGTGGTGATGAATAAGAAAATCAATCTCTTAATACTTTGAGGATCAAATTTAACCAATTATGAAGGAAATATCGAAGAAGTGAGTCATTAGGAACGTATGGAGAATCACACATTTGGAAAAGCAAATACAAAGAGTTCACAGAGAAGCTATCCCTTCTGCTTGAAAACACCACAGAACAATTAGAACACTCCCTTTCACTTAGGAGCTTCGGAATCTTTTGGCTGTCAAGAATCAAGTTTCTCATCCTCATTGGCAAAAGTGAAGCTTCCCTTCATGACTGGTTATAGTCAAGTTTCTCTTTTGGCTGGCATGAGTCAAGGTCCATTTTTCTTTGGCTGGCTAGAGCCAACAATCCACTTTTGACTGGCATGAGCCAATTTTTCCTTCTTGGCTGGCAAGAGCCAAGTTT
This sequence comes from Pedetes capensis, assembly GCA_007922755.1. Classification (NCBI taxonomy): domain Eukaryota; kingdom Metazoa; phylum Chordata; class Mammalia; order Rodentia; family Pedetidae; genus Pedetes; species Pedetes capensis. The sequence goes on along the minus strand of VMDO01010525.1, from coordinate 13,743 downwards.
CCATATGTATTGTCTTAAACCTGTCTCTAGTCATTAGTATAGGTATAATTGTCTCTCTCAGATATAACATGTACTTTCTTCCTGCAAAGATCTGAAGAGGTTGAGCTGAATATGGGGTCAAAAACTCAAAGAAAGTATTATAAATCCTAGCCACAATATATGGGAAGCTAATAGCCATCGGAGGGATTCTATGTTTCCTTCCAGGACCCATTTGATACATTATGCAAAATAAGTGCCTCAAAACAGTGGGATTTACCCTTTAGGGTAAGATGCTACTTCCTCAAAACAAAGGGACTTCACCATATGGCAATAGAGAAACCCTGTTACTGATGAAATAGGTGTTCTAGAGTTTAACAATAATGATATCACTAGAAAAGCCTTGGGCTAGGGTTTAGCTCAGTTGGTAGAGTGCTTGTTCTGTGCTCTCTGAGACTCTGGATTCAATCCCTGGCACCGTAGAAAACAAAAGAGATCCTGGCAACCCACTCCTGAAATAATCCTGAAACAATCTTCCACTGAAAACCCTATGAATAGCAAAGAAGCACTGACATAGATAGTCCTGGGCATGGCACAGTGTGGGGGAGTGTTTTGTTCTATTGAACATAGGGTTGCTATGCATCAGACCTGACTTAATGGCATCTAACAATGACAAATAGGGTTTGGACTAACTCAAATGAGGAAAAAGATGTTGGGTTTCTAGAAGTAAGTGGGAAGCTTGTAAGGAAAGAGGCCACTATGTAGAGAAATACTTAAGGTTAAAATGACAATGGCAAAATGCCAAAGTACAAGTCTGATCTAAACAGGAAAAACAAATTAGATTGCTCAAGGTAGAAGAAGGCATAAGCAGAGTAATTGAGGAAAATACTAGCTTCCAGTTGGATCTTATGGTGGCACCAAAAAAAAAAAATTTAAATAACGAAAACAACAATAATAATAATAGAGAAGGAAATATGAGTGTTCATAAAAGACTACACAAATATGGCAGATGACAGGTGTAAAGTGGAACAAGACTGAGTGACCTAAGGGATATAGTCCAACAAATAATTAGGGGAGATCTCAGAGCCAGGTACTGAAGTCCATGCACCAAGGGAAGCTGCAAGCTTAAAGGAACATGAAATCCTATGCTCTCAACCCAAGGAAGGGGAATCCATGCCAAATTACAATGAAGGTGAATAAATCCAATTACATCGGAGCAGAAACACTAAAGATGTAACCAGGACTTGGGCTTGGATGCCTGTCACCTCCCGGGTTCTTGTAGCACCTGCTGTTGGGCCTCTGTAAGGCCGACCCATGGGCCTGCAATGGTCTCAGGACTCCAGGGGGTTGGGAGTGCAGGAAAGGCTGCTAGAGAGGAAATACCATGGAGAAGGAAGGGCCATGCAGGGAAAATGCACCTAGGGAGGGGAGGGCCCACAGCAGGAAGGGGTTGGGGTAGGAATGGGAGGGGTGGGGAAGGAGGAAAGATGGCACCAAATGCTTCCAGGCCTTGGCTTTATCCCCGCAGCAGGCTGGAGAGTTTGAACCCTGGGCTATCAACCTAACTTAGAGGGAGGAAGAATGATAGAGACAAAATTTTATCTGCATTTGACCCTGGGGCCATAGGGTATGGATGCCAGGAACAAGGGCATGGAAAGCCAGGTTTCAGAGAGCTGAGGCCAGGCAGAAAGAGGGAAGAGTTCATATCATGAAAAAGAGTTAGAAATAGCAGTTAAAGTCTAGAGTAGGAATGAGAGAGTTCTCACAGAAACTTCTAGGGAAGAGAAAGCATCTCCAGAGGGTGTGGAGGGAGTGACTGATGGGACTCCTGGGCAGCTGTGGTAAGAGAGGATCCTAGGCTGGATGGAAAAGGAAATAAATTTTAGGTTTAACAAAGTACTTTGGCAATACCTACAGAGGTTTGGATCCAGTAGTACCACTTGTAAAACATCATGTCTCTAGGTCATTAAGCCAGAGCAATTCACCTCTATGGGGTCTCAGGTTTCTTTGTGTAGCAAAAAAAAAAAAATGGCTTCGACATTGGATCTGTCCCTATTGAGCTGCTCCACAGGTACTGACCTTGTTCCATCTAATCCAGGATTGGATAGGTAAAACTATGGAAGCCCTATTATTTGGCATCTAAGGCACATATGGATAGTTAAGAGGACTTTGGCTGGGAAGAGGGAGACATCAGGGGAAGGGGGGTGTAGCTTTTCACTCTGGTAGGTAAAAGCAATTGGATTTTTCCTTTCCCAACCCCTCAGTTTGCACCAAAGAGTTACCTTGGCTGGGAGCCATGAGTTGCCAAGAGAGGAAAACCTTTCCACTTAGCTTAGTTAGAAAAAAGCATAAGAGAAAAGGGAAAGGAGTGAGTTTCTCACCTCTTTGGGCTACAGGGAATCTGAGCTGGAGGAAGACAGGTCTTGAAGCTGCATGGGGGAGTATTTCTGCCCAGCAGCCATCTGCTGCCTCAGAACCCCAGGCCAAGTTCAAATAGTTGTTGTTGTTGTTAGGTGCCGTCGTGTCCAACTCATAGCGACCCTCATAGGATTTTCAATGGCAAATTGTTTGGGGATTGCCTCAGAAGTGGGTTGCCACATCCTTCTCCCATTTTTGCGGTGCTGGGAATCGAACTTGGGACCTCAGACATTGCAGAGCGGTGCTCTACCAACTGAGCTAAATACCAGCCCAAGTTCAAATAGTTGTTGTTGTTGTTAGGTGCTGTTGAGTCGGTATCCAACTCATAGCGACCCTCTGTGCAACAGGGGAAACACTATTGTCAGTGCTTTTCTGCTGTTCATAGGGTTTTCAATGGCAGATTGATTTTTGGGAGGGGGTTGCCAGGTCCTTCTCCCAAGCCTACAGCTTCTGGTGTTCCCAGGCGGTCTCCCATCCAGGTACTAACCAGGCCCGACCCTGCTTAGCTTCAGAAATCTGAGGGGATCAGATGCCACAGGGCTACAGCTGCAGGCTGGTTCAAATAGAGCAAGCACAAATACAGTAGAAGTCAGGGACCAGGAAAAGCAAAAGTGTCCTGAGGAGTTCTAAGAGAGACCTCTACTCAGGGCAAAATTAGAAATATGCTACCCGAAGCAATCCAAATTACGGCACCATTGATGTTATTGGGAATTGGGTCTGGGGAACCACTGTTACTGGGAAGTAGGTAGTAAAATCTTGGTCCTTGGGATCTCCATTTGAAAGAATTCAGAGAAGGCATAGACAGTATAGAGCAGAATATGTTGTTGTTGTTAGGTGCTTTGCAGTCGGTATCCAACTCATAGCGACCCTGTATACAACAGGCAAAACACTATTGTCAGTGCTTCTCTGCTGTTCATAGGGTTTTCAATGGTGGATTGATTTTTGGGAGTGGGTTGCCAGGTCTGTCTCCCAAAAAGCAGAATATAGACAAGGTTTATTGGAAAGACAGAGTTCACATTCAGGGAATAATGGCAGGCAATTGAGAGCCATTGCTGCAGGACAGCAAAGGTCTAATGTGATTCTTAAAGTGGAGTTTCTACTCCAGGGGAGGAGAAAAGTCCCTATTCCTTGGTTGTTTGTTTTGTAAAGCAGATGAATGGATTTGTTAGTTATACTTCAAAAGGATTGGCCCATAGGCAAATACCTTGGAATGGTTTTGTTCATAATCTGAGGACTCAGGCAGTTAGTAATCTTAGTGAGGGCATGGAGCCCTTTAGAACAATGCCCAGTGGTTATCCAAAGATCTTCCTTCTGATGTCTGCAAGGTCCTATTCCAGATTATGGCTGGAACCAGAAGCCATTTTTAATCTTCTTTTCCTCCATGGCTTGTTAATATCTACCTACCTAGCATATGCCTGCAGCCATAGCCCTGTGGCATCCAATTCCATCAGATCTCAGAAGCTAAGCAGGGTCAGGCCTGGTTAGTACTTGGATGGGAGGCCACCTGGGATCACCAGGTGCTGTAGCTTGGGAGAAGGACCTGGTAGCCCACTCCCAAAAAGCAATCAGCCATTGAAAACCCTATGGACAGCACAGAAGCACTGACAATAGTGTTTCACCTGTTGTACGTAGGATCACTATGCGTCGCATACCGACTCCACAGCACCTAACAACCACCACCACCTAGCATATACCACCTAGGAAGTCTTTAGTGACTTTTCCTTGGCAAACAAACTCTGAGTCTGTATAACTTACTAGAGTGGTTTACATTTGCAGAGACTTTTCAAAGGGACAAAAGTGAAACGAAAGAAATGTATATTTTTAAATTAGTGCTGTAATGCTCATTTTAAAAATGTCATAATTTAAAGTTGCAAACATAAAGATGTTTAAAAGGCAGGCAGAGACCTCTAATAAGTGTGGAATCTTAATCCACATTCTTACTTCTTAAATGAGAAGAAAGATAGTTTACAAGGAAAAGAAAATGGATTGGCTCAGAAGAGAATTGAAAGTCTACTTCATTATTATCAATCACTGATGGTTATAAACATTTCCTACATTCCATAAACTATGCTGCCAGAAAAAAAGTAAAAAAAAAAAAATTGAAAAGATATTTATGGAATTTATTTTAATAATAATTCTTTATTAGGAATGTAGGGGGAAGATTTTATTATTTTCTTTACCTCTGTTTTGTTTCTAAAGAGAAATGATACAGCTGTTTCAATTCAAAAGTATCTAAAAACTTTTTTTTTTTTTTTTTTTTTTTTTTTTGCTGTACTGGGAGTTGAACCCTGGGCCTCGCACTTGCATGCTTTGCAAGTGCTGTACCACTGAGCTGCACTATGAGCCCATTTTTTTTACTTTTTAAACAGGGTCTCACTAAATTACGCAGACTGCCAGACTGCCTCTGGTCTCAAACTTACGATCCTTCTACTTCTGCCTCCCAAATCACTGGGATTACAGGCATATGCCACTGCTCATGGGAAACCTAAAAACTTAATGATAACAATAATCACAGTTTTCATTGTAAACTTTCATTTTCATAATCATAGACATACAACGTGAAAGAGCTATTGATGGGAAAAGGCAATATATCATGAGTCAGGCCTGCAGCCATAGCCCTGTGGCATCCGATCCCGTCAGATCTCAGAAGCTAAGCAGGGTCGGGCCTGGTTAGTACCTGGATGGGAGACCGCCTGGGAACACCAGAAGCTGTAGGCTTGGGAGAAGGACCTGGCAACCCCCTCCCAAAAATCAATCTGCCATTGAAAACCCTATGCACAGCAGAGAAGCACTGACAATA
>VMDO01010524.1:59899-71397 GCA_007922755.1 Pedetes capensis | reverse complement strand
TGTGTGTAAGAGAGAAACAGAAGGGGGGAGAGAGAGAGACAAAGAGAGACTGAAGCAGCATTAATAAGAAAAAAGTACATATCAACACTTACCTTTCAAATATTTGAAGACAGATATATTGGTAATCATAATGTCTGACATATAGTCAGGTTTTAATAATGATCATTTGTGTTTTATGGTTCCATCAACAACAAATAGTTTGTGTAGCTTTAATAAGTCATTGTTTATCTAGCAAACTGTAGTTAGAAAATAACCCAAGCATCCCCTCTTGGCTATTAACTACAATTTCTGAAAAGAAAAGAAGAAAGGATGTGACCAGACCTTTCCTCTAACAGAAACAGAATGCATTTCCCATCTCCTGAATTTACTTTCTGCTCTTAGCCCCCTAGTAACACCCAAGGCTTCCTAGATATTTAATTTAGATACCCCTAGTAATTCTGTGGGGTTGGAGTTTAGTTCAGTTGGTAGAATGACACATAGAACTCTCAGAGGACACTGATTATATCCCCAACCCAGCAAAAACGGAAGCGCATGATAATCCACTCCTGAAGCAATTTGAAAGCAATCAGCCATTGAAAAACAATGAAAACCCTGTGAGGGTCTCTATGAGTCACACTAGACTCTGAGTCATACCAGCACCTAACAACAACAAAGTAATTCTGTAACATGATTCAGAAACACCACTCAAATCTAACAGCCAATGTTACATGTAATTATAAATCTCTAGATATTACTATACTAATGTTTAGGATCGAAATATTTTTCTATTAATATTTTCTTAGTTTTGAAAATTCTAACAAGAATAATATGAAAGAAAAATATTGGCAGGTAATAAATTGGAGAAGAAAAATTGACCCATATTCAATGATGCAATTACATTTCTATAAAAACTAAAATAATCTATTAAAATTAAAAGTGTGGAATTAGCAGAAAGAACTAGACAAATACAGAAAATATATAATGATAATTTCATTTATATAAATTAAGAATAACCAAATGAAGATATAGGAAAATAATTGTAAGTGCACTCAGAAGCTGTAACTAAGAAAACTAAGAAAATAGCAAGAAATTAAACAGAATTTATCTGAAAAAAATATGAACTGGAATGAGGGATACAAAGGTTTCCTACATTAATTTAAAAGACAATATTGTAATGCTGTCAATTTTCTCTAATGAATTTAATAATATATTAAAATTGAGTCAGTTCAAGCAGGATTATTTTGGAAGTTGATAAGATGATTATCGAATTCATATGTGAAAATAAATGAATAAAGATAGCTTGGAAAAAAGAAAGTAATGAGAAGAAAATTTGGCTACTGATTATTAAATTATATACAATTACAGGGTTTCACAAACCAATCAAAGACACAACATAGAGTTACAGTAGTTGTGACAAGAAGAACAAAGATTAGAAAATTTGCCCTGGGAGAAAATGACTTTCTATAGTGGGGATGCCAGCCTGACTCTACCATCCAAAGAAGCACTGAGAGGACTTTCAAGATTTAGGTCAGGGAAGTGAGGCAGAGGAGACAAATCCTGAAAAACAGATTATCTAAACCAAAGTTGCTAAGCTTTGACCTTATCAATGCTGAAAATAATGTGAGTTTTGCTAAATATGGTATTTCTGGGTCAGAACAAGGACCCTGGAATGGGATGGAATGTGTTCCCTACTGAAGAACAGAATTATATAAATTACAGAAAAATAAAGAAAAAAATTGCCCAGTCTCATTTATGACAGTCAAATTCATGTGTCTTACATAAATAAATCAAATTATCTCTAAAAATCACATCATTTTCCTAAAAATATAATAAATATTATATGAAAGATAATACTAGGGATTTCAACCTAAGCAGAACACCTAATTAGGAATTTTAGACTTTCACAAATGAAGACATAGAAAAATACCTGTTATGTTCACAAAATAATATCAAAGGGAGACAAATCAACACTTGTCAAGCTTTTGCAAAACTGCTCACATCAGTGTCACATTTGGGTAAACGAATTAGAAGGGTGGATAAAAGGCAGGATGCTTCCACACACAGGTTCTCTGATACATGCCTTTATTTATTAGGCTAGCACAGGTAGCTAATCTCAGCAGATTCACTTAGTAGTAGAAATTATTACAGAGTAGAAAGCTTACATAATCCATTATGAGTCAGAATTTTTATCAAGCCACCTAATTAAAAGTTCTTTCTTTCTTAAACTGCTTAATGAGGAACTGTATCATGACTCCTGGAGTGAGTCAGGGGTTTTCAAGGATTTAAGGATGAAGTAAGTAAATGCCTAGCATGATATCTCATTAACCACCACACAGGTCCATGGGAGTCAAAATAACACAAACATTGTTATGTATTGCAACAAAACAGGGAAACCTTGATTACTATCATCATTGATCTCTTAAAGGAAGCTTTTCTTTATACTGGTCGTTTTTCTCCCTCAGACACGAATTTTTAAACTGACTTTTCTCTGTTATTGCCATTTCTTTCCCTTATTCCTTTCCTGATGGACAATCATTTTAATAGCTAAAGTATACCTTTTTCACTGGTAAATTTTCTTAAAAATATGTATTGTATACATATGAACATAACCAGGCATCCATGTTGCTTTGTGAATATGTAGTCTCTGCCATCTAACTGCAAAGTCTTTCATGGCATATATTGACTACTTTTGACCTTGAAATTCTACAGGACATGGATGCTCTCCAAACTGTCACTATAACATAGGAAAATATTGTAACGAGTGTCCACCTGAATGCCTCCTTTCAAAGTGGTTAAAAGTCCCTTGGTGTATACACCAAGGGAATTTTAACATATATATGCATATATGTATATATGTGCATAAGTGTTCTCCATATCTCATATATATGTGTATGTATGCATATGTATATTTGTGTGCATATATATGTATATATATATGTGTATATATATATATATATATATATATATATATATGATATAAATTAGTAGCTCATAGGATATGGAGTTAATTGACAAATATCTGACAGAATGCTGACCAGCTCAATTACAATAGTACACACTCCACACTAAAATCAGCTTATCCATGGACTTACTTAGCATTTCAACATAAGTACAAAGTCACATTTTAATTTCACTCCTCTAGTTATTAATAAGTTTGATTATTTCTTTATATGCGGCTAACTTTAGTGGTTTTCTTTTTCTAGACTTCCTATTATATTGTCAGTCCATTTCATTTATTCTATTTTGTTCATTGCCTGTTCTTGTTTACTTTCAGGAAGTTCTTTATATTCAATATACTAGTCCCTTGCTCTTATAAATCAAAAATATCTCCCACAATTCATTATCTATTTGTAAGTTTTGTCCATGACATTTTCCAGTGAATAGAAATGAAAAATTTTAATTTTATGATTGATGATTTAAAAATTATGTTTTTTCCCCACAAGATTGCAAATATATTTCTTATATTTGCTGCCATTAATTAGCATTTTACATCTTGTATGTAGGTGTTTAATAGGAGAATCCACTTGCAAATAGTCTTTAATGAGTGTCTAAATTTATTTATCTGTGTGTACTGAGGCATGTTGTTTTTGTTCTTCGGTACCGTCCAATTGGTGTCCAACTCATAGCAACACTACATACAACAGGCAAAACACTATTGTCAGTGCTTATCTGCTATTCATAGGGTTTTCAATGGCTGATTGGTTTTGGGGAGTGGGTTGCTGGGTCCTCCTCCAAAGCCTACAGTACCTGGTGTTCCCAGATGATCTTCCATGCAATTACTAACCAGGTCTGTCCCTGTTTAGCTCTGAGATCTGATGGGTTTAGACACCACAGTGCTACTGCTGCAGGCCATAATGAGGCATAGAAGTATCTTTATTTTCCTTACTGATTTAACTAATAATTTTACTATGTATTAGTTTTCAAATTCACCACATGTAAGTGGTCCATCTCTAAACACTTTACTCCATTTCCTTATAGGTCTATTTGGGTTGTTTATTTGTTTGCAGTACTTGGGGGTTGACTCCAGGGCCTCATACGTACATTGCAAGTGCTTTCCACTGGGCTGCACTCCCAACCCATTTTTTATTTTTTCATTTATATACAGAGTCTTGTTAAGTTCCACAGGTTGCCTCTGGCTTCAAACTTGCAATCCTGCTGCCTCAACTTTCTGAGTTGCTGGGGTTACAGGCAGGCACCATTACACTGGGTTCTAGTACATTTGTTTTTGTGTGAATGCCCCATTATATTGCATTTCTATGCCACTATTTCATGTCATCACTTGTGATCGATAATATTCCCACCTTAATTAATATATTGTTTCAAAGTTCACCTTTTTCTTTTACATAAATTTTTGGATGAGTTTATTAAGCTCCTTAAAGAAAGAATCTAATTGAATTTTTGATTGAGATGCCTTTTAACATACACATAATATTTTGGAACCCGCAACTTCAAAAACTTGAATCATCTCACCCAAGAGCATACGGTCTACTTTTTTCATCTTCTTTCACTGAGATATTAAATTCTGCTTTATAAGAATTACCTATTTTTCTCTAGGATTAATTGCAAATATTTGATCGCTCATACTGATGTCATGAAAAATACAATCTTTTATAGTGATTTTTGTTTACCCCATCATTATAGCAGAGACTGCTGTTGGTGGTGTTGTTAGGTGCCATCCAGTTAGTGTCCAACTCATAGCAACCCTACATACAATGGGAGAAACAGTATTGTTAGTGCTTCTTCACTATTCATAGCGAAGAAGCTTCTTCGCTATTCATAGGGTTTACAATGGCTGATTGTTTTCTGAGAGTGGGTTGCCAGGTCCTTCTCCCAAGCCTACAGAACTTGTGCTCCCAGGAGGTTTCCCATCCACTTACCAACAGGCCTGGCCCTGCTTAGCCTCAGAGACCTGAAGGGATCAGATGCCACAGTGGTACATCTGTAGGCATTTCAGAGACAGTTGTTGTTGTTAGGTGCCGTCAAGTCGTATCCAACTCATAGCAACCCTCATAGAATGTTCGATGGCAGATTGTTTTCGGGATTGCCTTGGGAGTGGGTTGCCCAGTCCTTCTCCCGTTTTTTGCAGTGCTAGGAATCAAACTCGGGATCTCAGAGTCTGCAGAGCGGGGCTCTACCAAATGAGCTAAATCCCAGCCCCTAGCAGAGACTAGTATCTCCTATATTATGTTATGATAAACAATAGTGGTAATAGTATTATCTTTACATTATTCTTAATATTGTTTATGCCAAGAGATTTGGAAAACAGCTACCTGGTCAACTGATTGGAAGAAATCCATACCTGTGCCTATTCCTAAGAAAGGGGATCCAACTGAATGTGGAAATTACCAAAAGATATCATTAATATCACATGCAGGTAAAATTTTCTAAAGATCATTCAAAAGCTATGGCAGCAGTATATTGAAATGGAACTGCCAGAAAGTGAAGCCAAATTCAGAATAGGGTGTGGAACCAGTGGATATCATTGCTGATGTCAGATGGATATTAACCAAAGGTGGAGATAAAATATGTTTATCTATGTAATTATAGATTATGCAAAGGCAATTGTCTGTGTGGATCACAGCAAATTATCTATAACAATGTGAAGAATGGTGTTGAAATTCCCAGGTGGATAAAGAGTACCCCAAATATGGCTGGTTCCAGGAGCTCATCTAACCCACTTGGAGGATGGGGCAAGATAGCAACTGGTCACCTGTGCCATACATCTGGGTATCTCACTCTTCCCTCCTCCCATCGAGTGGGCCAAGATGGCACCCAAGATATGGTAGCACCTAAAGCCCCCTTGGTGCCTGATTGATCATTTCTGATCCAACCCTGTTCCCCTGATTGGCTGGCTATCAGGCCACATAAACTCCAGAGCTTAGAGTTCAGCAGCCATTCTGAACACCATCCAAGAGAATTTCACTGGGTCTTTGTTGTTCCTTAAGGGCCCAAGGTCCATTTACTTGTCTACCTGGCCTAGCCTTCAGCCTTCATCTGACCTACCTTGATCATACTTCAACCCACCTGCCACCTCTATCTGACCTGGACCTCTGTTGTTGTTAGGTGCCTTCGAGTCGGTGTCTGACTCATAGCGACCCTCATAGGGTTTTCAATGGCTGACTGTTTCAGGATTGCCTTGGGAGTGGATTGCCAGGCCCTTCTCCCATTTTTGCAGTGCTGGGAATTGAACTCAGGACTTCAGAGACTGCAGTGCAGCGCTCTACCAACTGAGCTAAATCCCTAGCTGACCTGGACCTCTACAACATCGGATATCCTACATGGACTGACAGCTTTAAGGGGCAAGACCCTGAGGAGCAAGTCTCCAAAAGTCAAGCACAGGGTTCCCAAAGTGGTGAAGCCTGGGAGCCGGAAAAGCAATGACACCCAGGAGTCTCTGCCCCAGAAGCAGAGATAGCAGCTGAGTGCTTCCCTTCGCCAACTCCCCTTTCCCCTTTCCCTACTCCTCCATTCCTTTCCTCTCTTTCGTGAATAATCCTGTCCTTGTTTCCGGTGCATGGTGCTCTGTTCTTCAGCCACAGCCTCACCACTAGGTGCAGTGTTGGGGGACCCACCTCCTGCTTTCACCCACAACACACACAGAGAGAGAAACCCCAGAAATAACCCAACAGAATGGAAATATCAGAACACTTAATTGTACTCAGGAGGCATCTGTACATGGACCTGGAGGCAGTCGCTCAAACAGAAAAAGGAAACACTGATTTAAAGTCAGGAAATGATGTCCAACAGGGTTGTATCATTTTACCATACCTCTTCGATCTCCATGCTGAGCAAATAATCCAAGAAACTGGACTTTATGAAGAAGAATATGTCATCAGTTTTGGAGGAAGACTCACTAACAACCTACATTATGCAGATGATACATCTCTGCTTGCTGAAAGTAAAGAGGATTTGAAACATTTACTGAATAAGATCAGAGAACATCGCCTTCAGTATGGATGGCACCTCAACATCAACAAAACAAAAATCCTTAAAATTGGGTTAGTGATCAACTTCATGATACACAGAGAAAATATTGAAGTTGTCCAAAATTTTGTTTTACTTGGTTCTACAATCAACACACATGGAGGCAGCAGTCAAGAATCAAAAGATGTATTGCATTGGGAAATGCAGTTGCAACAGACCTCTTTAAAGTGCTATAAAGATGTCACATTTCAGATGAAGATGACCCTGACTCATGCTATAGTTTAAGTTACATCATATGCTTGTGAAAACTGGACAGTGAATAAGGGAGACAAGAGAAGAATTGATGCTTTTGAATTATTGGGTGCTGGTGATGAATATTGAATATACCATGGACTGCCAAAAGAACTAACAGATCCTCACTAGAAATGCAAGGAGAGTGCTCCTTGGAAGGAAGGAGGGCTAGACTGCATTTTATGTATTTTGGACATGTCAGAAGGGTCCAATCCATGGACATCATATTTGGGAGAGTGACAGGTCAACGAAAAAATGGAAGACCCTACACTTGATAGAGTGACACAGTGTATGCAACAGTGGGCTTAAACATAAAAAAGATCATGTGTATGATACAGTATCCAGTAGTGCTTTGTTCTGTTGCACATAGGGTTGTTGTGAGTTGATCGTGACTCAATGGCACCTAACAAAAAACCTTAATGTGTTGTCTTTCAAAATAAAACCTTTGTCAAATTAAGACATTCATTTGTATTTGTTGTTTGTAGACAGTTGTTTTTTAAAAGAAAAAAGTGGGATTTTTAAAATTAAAACTTTAATTTAAATATCACATACATTTAGGAAAATGCAGAAATCACAAGGGTACAGCTAAACAATTTTACTTATGCTTTGTTTAATTTTTAAATAAAGTGCTTATTTAGCATAATTTTAAGTTTAAAAAAGTGAGAAAAGTACAGAGGGCTCTTGAATACTTTTCTAATTTTATCATCTTTATGGTGGTACATCTGTCAAAAGTAATGACCAATATCTTATTACTATTAACTAAATTCCAGATTTTATTTAAATATCAGCAGGTTTTCCATGACTATCCTTCCTCTTTTCTAGGATCCATCCATGATGTTGCATTTCCTTATAGTTGTCATGCCTTTTTTAAATCCTCCGATTTGTGATAGTTTTTCAGTCATCCCTTATTTTTCATCATCTTATGCTTTTTTTAAAATTTAATGTCTGTTTGACCTACTTTCTCATAATCAGAATGAATTTATGGGTTTGGGAAAATTATACTACATGAATTGCTCTTCTCAATACATCACATTATGGAGTATGTATTAACACATGCTTCCACTAAATGATGGAAAATTTCATCATTTAGCTAAGGTTCTGTAGTCTGAATTTTCCATTGTAAAGCAACATCCACCCTTCTTTCCCCCTCCTTGGGATATTCTGTTCCCTGTAAAGAAGGCACTTTGTCCATCGCACCCTGAAAGTGGAGATAAAGGACTTGACTCCACCTCCTAGAACAGGGAGTATCTACATTCACTATTTAAAATCCTTTTGTTGAGAGACATGTCTGTTTTCTATTTACCCCATCATTTAATTATTTCAGCATGGTCTCATGTATAATTGTTTTACATTTTGGGTTATAATGTAATACAAAGTTGTTTTTTATGGTTGTTACTTCAAACTGTTTTAGCCTTGAGAATTCTTTCAGATTAGCTTCTGGGTAATTTTGATGTCCCATCCTTTTGTTTGTACTCATATTAATTTTTAGTTCTTCCATACTTTCTTGTCCTACCAGCTATTCCTACCCCATCTTCTATGTCCCCTGTTCCAGCTTTACAATGTACTTTTTCTTCAAGCATTCATGATACTATTAATTATAGAATGGTTTTTTTAAAACTAAAATCTTTGTCCTGGGATTGCCTGTTACCACTGAGACATGCTGAATTTCATCAAAAGCTTTCCCAATAGTTATTGATATGATCATATGTCCTTTTAATATTTCATTTTACTATTTAAGATGGATTATACTTATGTACTTTATTACTAGATTTTCCTTATATTTTATACAAACCAAGTTTGATTATGGAATATAATTTTCATGTCCTGTTGAGTTACTTTATTTAATATAATTTCCATTTTTTTTTAAAAAGTAGAATGGGCCTGTTTTTATTTTGTTATATTATCCTTGATCATCATAGAATCAGAAATATATTGGTTTCACAAATAGGCTGGGCAATTTTCATTCTTTATTTCCTAGAAAATAATGTATGAGATACAAACTAATTTTTACTTAGTGCTTTATAGCAATCAACTACGGGAGAAGGACCTGGCAACCCACTCCCAAAAAATCAATCTGCCATTGAAAACCCTATGAACAGCAGAGAAGCACTGGTAATAGTGTTTCCCCTGTTGTACAGAGGGTCGCTATGAGTCGGATACCGACTCGATGGCACCTAACAACAACAACAACAGCAATCAACTACAATTGAATTTTAGGATTAAAGAGGAATTTTCACTAAGATTTTGATTATTTCAATAATCTTTCTTTCATCATACTATTTTATATTATTATGGGAATTTTTCCATTTCCTTTGGATTTTCAAATGTGAAGATATATAAATTTTTCCCTTTTCTAATCTTTCTAACCCAACACTTGCTGACTCTACCCTCTTCCCAAGCATCTACCTCTTTGATTGCTTTTGTTATGAATGAGTTTACTATTTCTAATGTGTTATATAAATTGAATGATAATAAATTTAATTTTTGGCTTGACTTCTTTCAATCAGAATAATTACTTTGAGAAACATACTTGTATATATCCATAGTTCATTCCATTTTATTACTAATACTCTACTGTATGAATATATCACACTTTTATACCCATTTATCTTTTTCTATAGACATTTAAATTGTTTCTGAGTTTGAACTGTTACAAATAAAGTTGCAGTGCCCCTTTGTGTACAAGTGTTTCTATGAACATATATTTTCATTATCTTGGATAGATGCTAACCAATTGTATGGTCATATATTAGATATATGTTTAGGCTTTTACGAGACTTCCAAAATATTTTTACTCAGTTGTAATACAATTTCACATTTCACCCTTAAGGGAGTTATAGTTACCTGTGTCTTTGTCAAACTTAAGTTTGTGAATATCTTAAATGTTAGACATTCTAATAGATTGGTGGTTGTACATTTTCATGACTACTGATTTTGAGTGTTTTCTGAAAGGATAATCACCCATGTATCTCATATATCATCTTTGATAAAGAGTCCATTTAAACTATTTGCCAATATTTTAATTCAGGTGTTTGTTTTCTTTCTATTGAGTTCTCAGTCTACTTTATATATTCCAGGTACAAGTGGTTTATCTGCCGTGTGATTTGGAAATGTTTTGCTCCACTTTATTCCTTGTCTTTTCATTCTGTTAGCAATATGTTTTAAAAAATCAGTGTTTCTAAATTTCAAAGAAGTGAAATTACCAACATTTTAAATGGCTATTGTTTCTACAATATTTCTGTCTATCCCTAGGTCACAAAATTTTTATTTCCTTGAGTTTTCTTCTAGAAGCTTTATAATGTAAGCTTCTACATTTTCTTTTTTTGTGGTACTGGTGGGTAAAGCCAGGTCCTCGTGTACACTTTGCAAGTGCTCTACTACTGAGCTGCATCCCAACACCCTCTTTTATTATTTTTTTATCTTGAGACAAGATTCCACTAAGTTATGCAAGATGCCTCTACTCTTGAATATGCAATCTTCCTGCCTACACCTCCCAAGCTGCCAGGATGACAGGTGCGGTGTGCTCCACTGCATCCAACCCTATACTTCTACATTTAAATTTATGGCATATTTTCTTCTACATTTAGATTTATGGCATATTTTGAGTTGAGTTTTATATATTATATATAGTGTGAACTATGGATCATAGTTCTTCATTTATTATTATTTTATATATAGACATCCACTTGTCTAAGCACCACTTGGTGAATAGATTGTCCTGTCTCTGTTAAACAGACTGCACATTTCTTGCAAAAAGAGTGACCACATACATATGAATGTAATTCTGGGGTCTCTCTAGCCTATTTGTCAGTCTTATTGCTGATATTATGCTATGTTCAATGTTGTAAACTTATAATGTATTTTAAATCATATAAAGACTCAAACTTTAATATTTTTTCAGTTATTTATTTATTTACTTTTGGTTATTAAGAACTCTGCAGTTTCATATGATTTTTAGAGTTGGTTTGGAAATATCTACCAAAATGTCCACTGGAAATTGAATGAGATTGAGTTAAATCTGTAGAACAGACTCAGGAGAATTGACATTTTAAAAATACTGAATCTTTCAAATAATGAACATGATCTCTCATTTTATTAGGTCATGTTCAGTTTCAGCATTATTTTGTATGTTTCAGTTTATAGGCCTTAAGCATCTTTTATGAGATTTACCACCAAATATTTTATATTTTTATATAATTATAAATTATATTGTTTACACTTTGAGTTCCAAATGTTTCTTGTAGTATACAGAAAATGATTGATTTTTGTTTATTTTTCCTGAACACTGTAACCTTGTTAAATTC
>VMDO01010524.1:0-59799 GCA_007922755.1 Pedetes capensis | reverse complement strand
CACATCAATTTTTCAATGTCTTTGTTTTGTATCAGGGAAATGTGGTTATATAGAATGGTTTTAGGAAATATTGTTTTTAATTTTCAGGAATATATTGTATGAAGTTATAATATTTTTCCTCATATATGTTTGACAGAATTTTTTAATTTTCAGGAATATATTGTATGAAGTTATAATATTTTTCTTCATATATGTTTGACAGAATTCCAAGGAAAAATATCAGGGCTTGGAATTTTCTTTTGGAGGAAGTTAGTATTTAACTACAAATATTTATTCAGTAGATACAGTGACTTTTTCTTCTTGGAAGAGTGTTGGCACTTTTTTCTGATCAAGGAATCTCTGTCTTGAAAAATATTGAACCATTAGCATGAAATTGTTAAAACATTATTTTATTATCATTTCCCCTCTCATATCTGATATTGGTCAATTTTGTCTTTCCCCTTCTTTTTCACAATCAATCTGGATAATAATTTATCAGTTCTGTTAATCATCAAAAGAGCAGTCTTTTTTAATTGATTTTCTCAATTGGTTTTTCTTTTCTAGCTTATTGATTTCCAATGTGACCTTTATTATTTTTTCATGTGCAGGTTTGTGGCTTTATTTGTCTTTTTCTAGTTTCTTATGGTAGAAATTGAAGTTATTCATTTGAGAATTTTTTTCTAATATAGCCATTTATTGCTATAAATTTCCCTATATGTATGTTTTAGTTACATCACACAAATTGTAATATGTTGAGATTTTTCCTCTTACCATTTCAAGACATATTCTAGTTTCCTTTGGATTACATTTTTGTCATGAGTTATTTATTAAATGTATTATTTAATTTTTAAATATTTGCTATTTCCACATTATCTTTCAGTTATTCACATCTAATTTAATTACATTGTGGTCTGAGTATATGCTTTACATGATCTAAGTCCTCTTAGGTTGATTTAGAGTTATTTTATTGCAAATAACATTTTTTTTAGTAAATGTGGCAAGCACACTTGAAATGAATTCTGCTATTTTGGAAAGAAGTGTACTAGAAATGTCCCTGAGGTCAGGTTGCTTGATAATGTTCAAGTTTCCTTTATTAACACTAATTTTCTGGCTACTTGAAGTTCCTCTACATCTCACTACTACTTTGCTTATTTTTTATTTTTTTCATTTCATTTTGCATACTTCCTGTTGCTGTGACTTCAAATATACCAGCTATTGTTTTCTTCTGCCTTGTCTAATCTGGTGGATATTACCATTCACTATATTTGTTTGGAAAAAAATTTAACCATCAGGATTTTCATCTCTAGGGGTTGAATTTGTACTTTTTGAATCTTTCATTTCATTATTTTACATGTTCAGTCTTTCTTCTAGCTTTTTGTATATCCAGAATTGCGTTGCAAATAATTATTTCAATACCCTTATCCATCTATTCTGTCATTTCTTTAATTTCTGGCTATTTTGCCAGATTAATGCTTTCTGTTTGTGAAGTGGAGTTTCCTGCTTCCTTGCAAGCACAACAGCAAAATCATTATTTATTCATTGCCAGATACCATGAATTTGATTTAGCTGGCTTCTGGATATTTTTGTACTTTTGTAAATATTATTTTGTGTATAGTTAATGCAGGTATTTGAAAACAGCTTGATTCATTTTGGCACATGCTTAAGTTTCCTTAGGAAAGATCAGTATAGCATTTCATCTTGGTCTTTTTTTTTTTCCAGATAAAACTAGAATCTCATGAAATACTTGCCACTTTGCCTGGAGACGATAGTCACTGTGCCCAGCCCAGTATATGCCTTAGAGATTCTTATCTCTCATCTCTTTTGTGATTCTTTTTCTATCTTCATGTAACTTTGTTACACATATATGTAGACCAGCACCTTGTTGATTCTCTTTAACTTCAAAATTCTCTGTGCAGCACTCTCCTCTCAAGCAATATGTCTTCAAATTCTAGGAATGTTGTTTTGTCCAAATTTTCAAGTGTGGTGCCTCAATTTTGTCTTCATTGTCTAATGTGTAATACATTGAGAATTGTAGTTTTATTTATTTTTATTTTATTTCATTCTATTATTATTATTATTATTATTATTATTATTTTGTAGTACTTGGAGTTGAACCCAGGGCCTCACACATACTTTGCCACTGCTCTGCCACCGAGCTGCACCCCGAGCCCATTTGTTATTTTTTATCTTGAGACAGGGTTTCACCTCTGTCCTGGAACCTGCGATCCTCCTATCTTCACCTCCAGAGTTGCTGAGATTAAAGGCATGAACAACTAAGCCCAGTTTATAGTTTTACTTTAATTTTCCCTTTCAGTTTGTTATTTTAGTTGGGCCTGGAATTCTAATCCTTAGTATTCCATTTCAGTTGGAAGTCAAAGTTCTGAGTTGACTTTTAATACAAAAACATTTTGATACCTAATGTAGCAAATCTAAGTAACAGTTTTTTTGGGGAGTCCAAGGCCATTACCTGTATCACATCTCCTACATACGTAATTACAACGTAAATCAGTATTATATCACTCTTACCTGACTAAGGGAGACAAGTATGAAGATGTTAATTGGCCTTAAATTATCTTATTTTTATACCCTTCAACCACAATAACCTTATGCTGATCATTTATCACCTTCACCTTGAACTTACCTGGCAGCTCCAAAATATAAATTCATTCTATGGTAGCCAGTTAGGAATCTTCTCCTTGCGTCATAGACAATTAATTTAATTGGCCAAATACACTGAGTCTTTTTTGACAATTTCTCACATTTAAGGAATAACCATCTGTCTTATTCCTCCAGCCTCTTTTTCTTCTTCCACCTAATTGTACATTTCCACCACAGAGTGTGTGTATTATGGGTTTCAGGATGATTATAAAATGATTCTCTAATTACATTTTATTCTTTGCTCCTCAGAAAAATTAAATTCATGATACAGGTTAATGATCTTAATTATAGCCATGAATTCGTCCTTTATAAAAGGGCCATGCACAGAGACATGTGACTTTCAGCCAGGGCCTATATGGGACAAGAACTACAATGAGCATACTAAACTGAATCTCTTCATGCACATGGCAAGGAGGGCTTGTGGGGAAGAGGTGAGATTGTCTGTATTTGAGTGTAATAGTGTATGTTTTCTATTAATGATGGCATGATGCTCATCTGAGATGTGAGACATTTTTGCCCTTCATGTGCTGCTCTACTGCATAGGGGCATAGTAGCACTCCAGCATGGAAGACAGCATGGAAGAGAGGGAGTGTGGATGGCCTGAGTACAAATTCCCCACCAGGAGCTCAGCAAAGAACACCAAATTGACTTTATTGGGACTTTCCAATTTCTTTTTGTTTTGTTCCTTTTATTTATTTCTATCATTTTTTAGAGAGAGAGTGATGGTGATAATAAAGATTAACTTTTAAGTAAAAGTAGATAATAGAGTAAAACTGGACATCTAAATCCTCATGTGACCCATATATACCTGATATGAAAGGACAGTAGGAGAAAAACTGGCAAAGCCTGCTCTGATATAAAAGGTCCCCTTGACCTCTTTTTGTTCAATCTGTGTTCTTGTTTTTGATCCTAAAAGTAAAGGATCCCAGATTCATTTGACTTTCCTTGGTTGGATTGGTCCGTTTTCTCAATTCCTAATACCTTTGCTATCTGCATTATATGATAGAATAAAGCAGCTATTTTCATAGTTGCTTAAGTTAATGAACTGTTTTAAAAACATTCAAAGTAACTTAAAATATACCTGTTTATTTAACTTATTATAGCAACAACTATGCATTGTCTTTCCTATAAGTTCAAAGGATGAGTTTTCAGTATAAATCAAAAAACCATCAGTGACTCAGGAGGCAGAGGCAAGAGGATCTCAAGTTCAAGGTCAGAGGCAGTCTGTACAAATTAGTGAGACTCTGTCTTGAAAAAATGTAAAACATGGGTTGGGCATGTGGCTCAGTGGTATAGCATTTGCAAAAGCATGTGTGAGGCCCTGGGTTCCATTCTTCAGTGCTGGGGAAAAAAAAACTTGTCTAACTTGTATGACTAAAGGAAATTTTCCATCTTATTAAATTTTAGCTCTTATGGTCCATCGATACTATGGTTGGGAGAAGGACATGACAATCTTCCTGAAGCAATTCTGAAACAATCAGCCATTGAAAACCATATGAGGATCCCTATGAGTCAGACCCAACGAGGTCTAACAACAACAAAAACATACCATGGTTAAATCATTCCCCTATACTTTAGATAAAAAAAAAACAATGATGAGCCAGGTGCTTTGGCACATACCGGTAATCTCAGTGACTTGGGAGGCTGAGGCAGGAGGATATTGAGTTCAAGGCCAGAGGCACCCTGTGCAATTTAGCAAGATCCTGTATCAAAATATAAAATAAAAAAGGGTCTGAGGTTACAGCTCAGTGTTTCAGCATGTGCTTAGAATGTGTGAGGCCCTGGGTTCAATCTCACAGTACTGAAAAAAGAAATAATAAAATTATTATATGAAAATAGTTTTTTTTTCTAATTTCCTCTTAAAAATATTTACTCTTTATCCTCAACTACTTAATAATATCTCTTCACATTGCTCAAACAAAATACTTTAAGGTAATGGGGGCAAAATTTCTCATAGCTTTACTTTGTGGATATACTAAGAATACTTCCTGCTGTTACATTTAATCTTTTAAAGATCTTTTAAGAGTTTTGCTTACTCAAATGTAAACTCTTATCTGGAGTTTATTATCAATTAAAATGGTGATATTTTGCTACTTACTGATTAGTACATGTTTCCAACTCTGTCTGCTACAGTTATTTAAGGGTTTTAATGTGCCTATCTTTTTGCTTTCCACAAAGAACAGAGAGTCTTAGCAGTGAGTACATCTTGGACATGGTGTTCTTCCTTATTACATTAATGGAAGAGTTTTATGCAGTGAACCCAATGCTGGAAAATGGAATTATTTAACATTTTTATATGAAGTCAAATTAAAAATAGAACTAGTAATTTCTTACAAAGGCATAATGTGGGTTTTCAACATGAAATTAATCCGATTTCTTTGAAATATATCAGACATTTCACAGTGACCTAGCATGGAAAGCCTTTCTGTCATTTATCCTAACTCGACTAGTAGCCAAAGCTCAGCCCATGATTTTTACAGTACCAGAGAACATAGAGTTTGGAAGACCTTACAAAGTTAATTAGTCCAGAAGAGAGGAGAGCGTCTCCAACTGACTAGAGAGAGAAGGAAATGTGTTCAGGGGTTTCAAATGGTTACAAAGAGAGAAACTGCAGGGGGCTTAGAAGAAAGAGGCACCTATAGAATATGAGGGAGTGTTCACATAGACCATTCTCTGGAGGTTTAGAGTCTCCCTAGGTCAGGTGGGCTTCAAAGTGGGAAAAAATACACCCACAAGAATGTATATGACATTTAAGCAGTGGCTGGGGAAATGTCTGTACAACAAAACATGAAATTCACATAGGTCTATAATGTAGAAATCTGGACTAGGTTCAACACTATAGAGTTCTAAAAAACACTATCATCTGCCTACAGAATGGCTGCCATGGCAGAGTGACTAATTAAGTTCATAGTGGCACATCATAAGGAATAGATGATGCTTTTGGCCTTGGGGATACTGCATTTGATGTGCTAGTTGGACATTAAAGTAATTTTTTTATAAAAGAAATGAAATGTTGCAGATATAGTTAAAATTACTATATTACCTTTTACCCACAAGTAATCCCTATCATACAGATTATGTATTACCTTCCAATGTGTTTTATGCTATAAAAACTGGCTATATACATAAACACTTACTTTTATTGTTCTCTGTGTCCTAAAAATGTTATAATTTCTATCACAGAACATTCCATTTAGTAAACTGAATCTTTACCTAATATTTAGATATACATCTATCCATGTTAGTAGGTGTATATTTAGTAATTATTTTAAAGTATGCTGTATGAAATTGTGGGCCTTTTGATTATATTATGAAGATGAAAGAAGAGTCACTCTAATCTTCACAAAAAAAAACAAAAACAAAAACAATAAAACAGAACCTAGCCAGACTAACTTCAAACTCATGCATCTTTTGAGACAAATTTGGAGAGCAAACAACTAAAAAGACCTGGTTACTACAGGGGAAGTAGTGATGTCAGCATATACTATTGTGGAAAGGAGTAACAGACACTGGTAAAAAGTTCACCTTTAAAGAGCTGACAATATGGTGAAAGACAAATGTGAATTAAAAGGACAGCATCATAAAATCCTTGAAAGCCAAAAAATTGGAGGGCCCACATCCTCTTACATGTTCTTTGTTCACAAACTTCACCAGACAGAACATTTGCAAAGATCCTAAAAAAATTTATTGTGGTGCAGAGATAGGGGAGGGTGATAGCAGCCATACAGAAGGAGCAAAATTTCTGCCTGGAACCTCTTCCCTACTTCTGCTATGGAACAAAAGGCTTAGGAAGGAACAGTAGCAAGTACTGATCTCTTTAGGAAGTTGCTGAAACATCATTGTGTCTACAAGGAAAAGATGGATGTGGAGGAGGAGTGTAGTGAGCTGGATACACAACTGAGAGAACAGGAAACTTGAGAAAGTCACACACCCAAGATCCAGAAAAAGATGCTTTCCACGGAGAGGTTCAATGAGAACAAAGAACATTCTTCCTCACTGCCTCTACTACCAAGCTAAGGAGCTTCAAATACAAGTAACAATATACTACTACTAGGAGAGGGGCAGGAAAGGAAAAAGAAGGAACAAAGAGACACACTCTGAAGCACAGCATAAAAGGAAGACCTAAAATTTAAAGCTGAATAAACATTGTTCTGATGAACCAACGCCTACCCTAATGAATGTGATTAAGTGCATGGTGCAAAAATAGAAACCAAACCAACAAGAACAACGACAAAACCCCCTCACACCTAGCCTAAATTCTGTCTAAATTAACTTAAAGCCTACATTGAAAGACTAGCAAAGTTAATGCCTATTTGCAAGCATAAAGACCATGTTACCTCAGCAATTTACGTAGTACATTCAGTTTTCAAAAAAACTACAGAACACAGAAATGGCAAGAAAAGACATTTTTAATTATCATAGCTAAACCTACATATTACAAAGATGTTGGAACTCTTGCCAGAGAATTTCAGGTAATTATGACTACTATGTTAAGGGCTTTAATGGAAATGATGGAAAACCTACAAATCAGAAAGAGATTTTCAGTGGAAGAGATAAAATGCATGAGAAGAAAATGGAAATGCTAGAACCAAAATGACACTTTACCAAAATAAAGTTATGTCTTCTGTGTTATCTCAAAACTGAGGAAAGCAGCAAACAACTTAAATGTAAATCAATAGAAATTATTCAAATTGAAAGGTTAGGAGAAAAGAGAGTGAAATTTTTAAAAGGAAAAATATGATCCAAACATCATGGGACATTATCAGTATTCTAATACCCATGCTATGGGATTTCAAAAGAGAGAGAGAGGGGGAGAAAGAGAGAGACAGGGCAATTTAGAAGAAATATTTAAAATATTTGAAGATATAACTAAGAATTTTCCAAGATGAATGATAGACAACAAAGCACAGATTCTGGATGCTCAGAAACCATCAAATGGTTAAGTACCATCCCCTCCTCCAAAAACCCTAGCTGGGCATATCTTAATCACATCACTGGAAACAAAGGCAAAGGAATATCTTAAAAATCACCAAAGAAGTTGGGCATCATGGAACATACCTGTAATCCTAGCAAATTAGGAGGTGGAGGCAGAAAGATCGTGAGTTTTAGACCAGAGGTAGCTTGAGCAAATTAGTGAGACCCTGTCTTAAAATTTAAAAAAACAATTTAAAGGGGGGTAGAGATGCAGCTCAATGATACAATACTGCCAAAGTATGTGCAAGGCCTTGAGTTCAGTCCCCCAGTACTTAAAAGAAAAAAAAAGCCAACAAAAGAATTAAAAGTAACATATTCAGAGAGACTAAACAAAATTTAGAGCCAACTTCTGTGCTAGGTATCAAGAAAGTCAGTGTCAACAGAGTAATGTTGAAGTTATTCAATTACTTTTTTCTCAGTTCCAAATTATTCTTAATTTCCTGATTTGTTAAAAACTAAACTGGGCTCTTTTAGCACCTTTGTTTTGTTATGTGGTACAAAGTTAAACTTTGTCAGTAAAAGGCATAATGGAGACATTCTAGGAAGATATATGCGATTTGTAGTCTCTAAGGAGCTCTACTTGGTAAGCTCCTGCAATGTCCATGGCTTCCCCAGTGTTACCTCCTATAGTGGTAGTGGGTTTTCCACCATATGGCTACAAATGTGCATAGTGAGCAGCAGCACCTACCTACCTGGCACTTACCCCAGCAATTCCCTTGAATGGATTAATAAAGAGTGGCTTCAATGAAGTATATTTCCCTTCCTGTTACTCCAGAGGCTAAATTTCTAAATGACTAGCTAATAGTCTGGATAGTGGATTTCCATCAAGTTCTGCCAAGGAGGCACCACAGCAAGCTAGTGAGACAAGGTCATAAGCTCTCCAAAAAATTTAGAATCGCAACCCTGGGAAGTGTTTCTTCCTTAGGTTTCCTATTTCAATCCTAGAGATAGAGGCGACTTTTCAGATTTGCTATTTCTATATTCCTTAGAATTTTGTTATGTCTTTGTAGCCAAACTCTTATAAATATAGTTTTCTAAGTCTTTATGCCTGCAGCTGTACCACTGTGGCTTCTGATCCTGTCAGATCTCAGAAGCTAAGCAGGATCGGGCCTGGTTAGTACCTGACAGGGAGACAGCCAGGGAACACCAGATACTGTAGGCTTGGGAGGAGGACCTGGCAACCCACTCCCCAAAATCAATCCGCCATTGAAAACCCTGTGAATAGCAGAGAAGCACTGACAATACGGTTTTATCTGTTGTACATAGGGTTGCTATGAGTCGGACACTGACTCAATGGCACCTAATAACAACAACAAGTCTTTATATTACACTTTTCCTATTCATTTTTCTGTGTGGTGTCTGTTTTGTTATTGATCATGAGCCAGAATTTTCCACAGATTCATGTGATCGCTCTCAGGAGCTCTCTTTCAATAAGGATCCCTTTTATAGTTTGTTTCTGACATATCAAAGTATTTCACTTTCAGGTGTTCAGAAGAGAAACAGAAAACCAAAAAGACATATAGACAGCTGAGAGAGGACTTATAATCATTTCTTCCCATGTTTTAAGGTCACAAACTGGATACAAATGTGCCTGAGTAATGTAGAATTCCTATATTCTTAGGGAGACACACAATGGGTTTGGTAAGAATCTAGTCACTGTTCAACAACATACAGACTTCCTATGTTCTGTTCTGATCCATATCATGCCTCCTTCCATCATTCACAAATATCCTTCCTCCTCCTCTTCCTCAGTGAATATTCCAATCATTTATTTATTTCTCAGGCAAAAAAAGATGACTGGCTTTCTTATGCTTCCAATCTTTCACATAATACTGTTGCAAATCTAATCTCTCTCATCCACCCAAGCAGTATGAATCTGTTAACTGAAATACTACAATAAATTCCTATTTTCCAACTGGCCTCCCTTCTGCCACTATTTCCCCTCTAGTATATTCTCCCCAGAGAGGAAAGAGGTACATTCACAAATCTAAGAAAATTTATGGTATGATTCTGTTTTCACTTTCATCCTTTCAATGGTTTCCCACCACTTTTTTTGTTTGTGTTTATTTGTTTGTTGACAGGGTCATGCTATATAATCTTGAACTTGTGATCCTCCTCAACATGTCAGATGCTGTGATTATACGAGTGTGCTGTGATGGCTGACCCCAGTTCTCTTAAGACTAAAATATTTAGTCCTTGACATGACCTACAAGTGTCTACATAATCTGGTTACAAACTACATTCCTTAGTCCTTCTTTCCAATGTCCGTACTATTAGTGCAATGAAGGATTTCATGTAGTTTTTGTCATTGGGTTTCTTCTCTTATTGTTTCTTATTCTAGGATTTTCTTTTTTATTCATTCATCAACATTCTCACCAACACTGGTTGCCCCTCATTCTTTGGATAATAGCTACAGCAAGTGAGAGATGACATCACATCATGGTTTTTACTGGAATATCCTTGATGATTAGTGATGATGAACACCTTTTTTGTATACCTTTTGGTTATTATTATATATCGTCTTTCAACTAATGTTGATTTGGGATCTTTACCCATTTATAAATAGAGTTATTTGGTTTTTGCTATTGAGCTGCATGATTTCCTTATGTATTTGAATATTAACCCCTTCTAAGATATATGCTCAGCAAATATTTTCTCCCATTATATAGGTTGATTTTTCATTTGTTAAGTTTTTTCATTTGATGTGGAGATGCTTTTTAGTTGGATATGATTGCTTCTAGTCTATATTTACTTTTCTTTTTTGTGGTTTTGGCATCATATTCAAAAAATCTTAGCTCAGTGCAATATCTGGAAGTTGGTTGAGTTTAAGAAGGATTAGTATTAATTATTCTTTAAAGAATGTGGGAGATTCACCTGTGAAGCCATCTTATCATGAGCTATGCTTCTTTGGGTCTTTTTTGATTATTTTTTCTATCTCCTCATTAGTTTTTTTGTGTGTTCCCCCTTCTAATTCTTTCTGCCTCAGTTTTGGTATACTGTATGTTTATTAGAGATTCAATGAATTTACCTATTTCTTTTGGATTGTCCAATTTGTTGATATATATTTTTATATGACAATCCTTTATATGTTTTTGTATGTGATCCTTCATAATTTATCCATTTTGTTTCTGATTTTGAGTCATCCATCTTTTATCTTAATCTACCTAAAACTTTATCAGTTTTATTTATCTTTAAAAACAATTCATCAAATTTTTATTGATTCCTAGTCTCAAATTTATGTACTTTTACTCAAATATTTATTATTTCCCTTCTCTCTACTAAATCTGGGTTTGGTTATTCTTTTTCAAGATCTGGGAAGTTTAGATTTAGGTTTTCCGTTATAGGTCCTCTTTCTTTTTTAAGGTAAGCACTTTTTACTATAAATAACCCTCTTAATACTGCTTTTGCCATACTTTGTATTTTAGTATATAGTGAGGCAGAGAACAAGACTAGGGATCCATCAGAGCACACTCTAATGGGGAAATACCTGCACCTATGCAGCCTAGGGGAATTAAGGAGCTGTTGCCAAGGGGAACACACAACATTGCCTAAGTGGGTCCCATAGGAGATGGGTCTGGCCCAGTGCAGGGTAAATGCCTATAGCAAGGGCTGTGAACAAACCTAACCCAGTATTATAGGCTACAGAGGGAGTGGTCAGAAGTGTTGGGACATGTATATGACAATATCTGGAAAGAAGGCAGAAGTCTTAAGGAGCGGAATGTCTAGAAGTCTTAAGGAACGGAACGTCTGTCATATAGTCTGAATCAATTAGTGAGAGCTGAGTGGTTCAGGGAGGCTGCTTTTTCTTTTTGTTATTTTTGTTTGTTTGTTCCCAAAACTAAGGGAAGACATGGATATTTATATAGCTGAAGCACCACAACTCCAAATAGAGTAGACCAGAACAGATCTTCTCCATGATGCATTATAATTGGAATGCTAAATCTGGAAAGAAAGGAAGCTATTTTAAAAGCTACAAGAGAGAAATACCATCTCACTTACAAAGGCAAATCCATTGGAATGACTGTTGACTTCCAAACAAAACTTTTTAGGCGAGGAAAGTATTTTCTGACATCATTCAAGTCCAGAAAAAGAATAACTGCCAACCAAGATTATTTTAA
Source organism: Pedetes capensis (assembly GCA_007922755.1). Lineage (NCBI taxonomy): Eukaryota > Metazoa > Chordata > Mammalia > Rodentia > Pedetidae > Pedetes > Pedetes capensis. Next base: position 48,070 of record VMDO01010524.1, on the reverse strand, counting down.
CCAACAAAACTACCTTATAAAATAGAAAATTGAAGACATTCCATGATATTTACAAGTTTGAGTAATTCATGAATATGTCAGCACTTCAGAAGATTCTTAACGAACCACTGCACACAAGAGTAGTAAGACAACCCCAAATGCAAGATCAAAGAATGAATAATAGATATGAGGGGAACTGAATAATACAATAAGCTAAATATGAATCAAAATTAGAAATGAACACCACAATTATGCATAAAAATTAACTCCTTTCAATGATAACCCTACATGTAAATAGTCTCAACTTACCATTCAAGAAGTACTGACTGGCCAACTGAATTAAAAAAAAAACCCTCAATTTGTGGGATTCAATAGATTCACTTTATCCACAAAGACAATAAAAGTCTGAAAAATAAAAACTGGAAAACAATATACCATGAATGTGGAAAACAAAAATAAGCAGGAGTAGCAATACTAATTTCTGATGATTTAGACTTCAATCCCAAACTAATCAGAAGAGACAAAGATATTCATTACATATTGGTAAAGGGAATAGTCAACCAGGGACTTGTAATGATATTTAATATGTTTATTCATCAAATATATGTGCACCATTCAGTGGTCCAGCACTTGCAAACCATGCATGCATGAAGCCCTGGGTTCAACCTCCAGTACCACAAACAAAACAAAACAAAACAAAACAAAATAGAGATAAAGGAACACATTGGGCCAGATACAATAATTATGAGAGATTTTATTACCCCACTTTCTTCCAGAGACAGGTCTTCAAAGCAAAAAAATCAGCAGAGAAATAATGGATTTAAACATCACCATAGACAAACTGGACCTTACAGATGTGTACAAAAATTCCATCCATCAGAAACAGGATACATATTCTTCCCAGCATCACATGGAACTTTTTCTAAATTAAACCACATTTTAGTTCACAAAAAAGTCCTCAAAAAATACAAAAATAAAATGAAATCACCTCTTTTACCTTATCAGATCACAATGGAATAAAACTAGAACTCAAAAGAAAAAAAACAAAATTCAGAAATGTTACAAATATATGGAGACTAAATAACACAATATGGACCTCTGAAAGTTATAGGAAAGTTTCCATAAGATAAATGTACTGGTGAAAAAAGATGAGACAGTAGGGGTCAGATACAGTACTAGACAGTTTGTGTTTTATTGCAGGAAAAAGGAAGCCATTTGAATTTTGACTTTAGTAGGAAATCATTTGATCAGAATTGTGGCTCATAAGGATCCTATCAGTCATAATGTAAAAAAATAACAGGAAAAGAGTTAAAATTGAAAGAATAAAGTACCAGTTCTTGTTAGTGGCTTATGGTAGATATGACTATAGTTTATTCTAAGATGATGTCACTTGCAAGAAAAAGGAATGGAAAGACAAAAAGAATGCTTCAGAAATAAAATAAACAGAGTATAGTTGTTTTATATACTCTTGTTTTTTATATCTAAATGCAGGGATGAGAAAAAATTCTGTTAATCTTCAGATAAAGCAAAGTAAATTCCAACTCTACTATTTAAAAAATGTCATATTCTACTTTTTGCTCTCAATCACAGAAAAAAATGTTAATAATTAATCTCTTTAAATTTGATAAAAGTACACTATAGGTTAAAAATGAAAGGTAGTTTTCTTAGAGACATGAACAAAGACAATCACTACATTTGTTAGTTTAATAGATCAAGGAACTACCCTTTCCAATGATGCCACAATATTCCCCCATCCTGTGAACTAAAGAATCTCAAGGAAAAATAAATGAATGAATAAATTAATAATAAAATAATAAATAAATAAATAAATAAATAAATAAATTCTTGAGAATAAATGATAAATATCTGCCAAATGCTAGAAACTATTTTCATATTATATCATCTAGTGTAATAATATAAATATAACAATTCAATTCTGCAATATGCAATACTCAATTTCTCTGCTTGGTGCAAAGAAAGTAAATGTGAACTGTCTGAGATGTATAACTTCACCTCTGGTATTTTGCCAAACAAACTGCTATGTATAACTGCTACTATATACAGTTTAAGGAAAAGATTTCAAGGGAATTATAAATTTATGTTTCCTATTTTATTTTTCTCATTCCACAAGGATCAGAAGAACGTATCAAAGTCAACCCAAGGAATTGTCTACCTTTATGAATGTACACAAGCACAAACCTGATCATCTCTCTTGCATACTGATCTTAGCTTTATAAGAAATTCTCATTCACCAAAAAGTTAAACTTTAATGTATCCTTATGGAATTATGTTACAGCATTCTCATCCTTTTGGCAAGGCACAGATATGGTACAAATTTGTCATATGTTGAAAAGTAAAGATGTAACATTGAAGATACTGTTGACTCATGCCATGGTATTTTTCAGTTTCATCATATGGTTGTGAAAGCTGGACATTGAATAAAGGAGACAGTAGAAGAATTGATGCTTTTGGATTGTGGTGCTGGAGATGAATATTGAATATACTGTGGACTGCCAAAACAGCTAACAGATACATCCTAGAAGTGCAACCAGAGTAGTCCTTGGAAGCAAGGATAGCTAGACTTCATCTTACATATTTTGGACATGTTATCAGGAGGGACCTATCTTTGGAGAAGGACATCATGTTTGGGAGAGTGGTGGGTCAATAAAAAAAGGAAGTACCCTAACAAGATGGATTGATACAGAGGCTGCAACAATGGGCTTAAACATAAAAAGATCATGTGCCTGGCACCATACCATGTTGGGGAGTGTTTTGTTCTATTGTACATAGGGTCACTGTGAGTTGGACCTGACTCAAAAGCATCTAACAAACTAATAATCTAACAATCAAACAATCTAACAATCTAAACAATCTAACAATCAAAATAATCAATCTAGAAACCCTTCCCCATGTAAGAGTTGGTAAGGTCATTGGTTGCTGCAGCAGCTCAGTGTAGAGGAAGAGGTCTGCTGAAGATGGCTTGGAGGTGGTACAATTGCTTACCTTTTCTGTCACTTTGAGTTTCACCTCTATTCCCCCTCATGGCTGCTTATAATCCCACAGAAGACCAGAAAGACTCTACTTCTCTCCATACTCTAGGCTGCCGATCCTGTGTAACCAACTTTGTCTTTCTGTTTTTCTTTTATACTTTGGTATGACTCTCCATTCCTCCTTGTCATCATACAGTTTCAACCACACCACCCCATAAAGGACGCACACACACACACACATCAGTCTTACACTGAATTTCTTAGTCTAACCACATGTAAATGTGTGAGGAATTGAAAAGCAGTGTCTGAGAATGAAGTTCAAATGTAATTAATGAGAGAGAGAAAGAGCAAGGCAGAGAAAGAGAGAGAGAGAGAGAGAGAGAGAGAGAGAGAACGAATATCATACTCCACATATCCAAATAGAGCCACATAGAATAGCAGGTGAATATAACCTTCAGCATGAGATAAAACAGAAAAATCAGGTTATGGAATTGCCTTTTTGTTCCTTAAGAGCATTGTGGTGTCTGATCCCATCAGATCTGGGAAGCTAAGCAGGGTCGGGCCTGGTTAGTACTTGATTGGGAGACATCCTGTGAACACCAGGTGCTGTAGGCTTGGGAGAAGGACCTGGCAACCCATTCTCAAATAATCAATCCACCATTGAAAATCCTATGAATAGCAGAGAAGTACTGACAATAATGTTTCACCTATTGTATGTAGGGTTGCTATGTGTCAGATACCAACTTGGTAGCACCTAACAACAACAACAATTTTTAAAATCCCAAATAGCAACTTTAGCCACTGTTATTTTCATGTAACAAGCTGCACTTAATAAAAGTAAAATTGTTTTTAAAGCCAGGCCCATTTTGTGTGAGGCAAAGTAGAGATGTATTAGTTTCATAGTGACTTTGGGTATCAGTGATACAACATCTGGTTCTTTAAGTAAATTATTCAGGAATATAGCCCTCACTTTCCTCTCTCTCTCTCTCTCTCTCTCTCTCTCTCTCTCTCTCTCTCTCTCTCTCTCATTTCTCTCCTCTATCTCTATCTTTCTTTTTCTGAAATATTCTGTCATTCACTCATGCATAATTAAAATTCTTTTTGAGACCACCAAACATTTTGACTTATTCACTTGAATCTACTTGTATTCCTCCCTTACTCACAATAGATCACAACTTCAGTCTGATATTAGAACAAACTGATCATTAACAATTCATAAAAGATCTATGAAACTTGTTAATTTATAAGTAATTTAACTTTAACATGCCATAATTGCTTAAGTAGATTTACTTCTCTCAGTTATTGTGATTTTCTTTTACTCTCATTTATTCTAAATATCTTTCGTATGTATTTACATCTACCAAATGAAATCCTTTGAAAATGCTAAACCACAAATATAGTTACATTTTTTGTCCCTATATCCATGCATATACAGGCAAACATTCTCCAAACAAAATGGAGAACTAATTTAATTTTGCAACTGGTTCATTTAAATCTAAGCACAAAATATAAAATATCCTTCAAACCACAAGTTCTGCAGTTTGGCAGCAAGGTGACCAGTTGAATTCCTGGACTTTTAGAACCAAAATACAGAGGTGGGGGGTTTCCAAAGATGGCAGAATTTATCATGACTTCTATTCCTCGAATTTGCTGTTTAAATGCAAGTATTTATTTGAGAAATTAATTAATGAAGGGTTGAAATTTTTTCATATTACTTTCTTTAGGATAGAGGTTATGTTTTATGTGAAAATTTTTGTTTCAGAAGCGTGTTACAGATGAAGTTGCTACCATACAAAGTCAGTTTATCTTGTCCAATAAAGAAGATATATATAAGACCTTTCTGTTACTTGCTTACCTAACATGCCTGGAAGTTACTTTTTGCCTATATTTTAGCCAGTTAACTAAAAGTTTGCTTTTAATGTTCTTAGGGAATTGTCTTTTTTTAGTGTTACCAATTTATGATCAAGAAAATACATTATGGCTAGGGGTTAGCTCAGTTGGTAAAATACTTGGTCTGTGCACTCTGAGGCCTTGGGTTCTAATTCTAGTACTGCAAAAATGGGAGAATGACCTGGCAGCCCACTCCTGAAAACATCCATAGCAATTAGCCATTGAAAATTCTATGTATAGCAGAGAAGCACTGACATAGTGGCAGTCATGGCACAGTGTCGGGAAGTGTTTCATTCTGTTGTACATAGGGTCTCTATGAGTTGGACCTGACTCAACAACACCTAACAACAACAAAATAGGACATTATAATTTAATTCAGTTGATCAATTGAAATAATTCATATTCTTATTCATTATTTTATCAATCTTCCTTTATGAAAACAAAACCAAAACATCCTCATGATTGAAAGTGATTCTCATTTTATGGATAAATATTTGGGGCCATGCTAAGGAAAAACAAGTAAATTTTCCCTACAGCATTTGCTTCACATTTAATGATTACTTTTTACCCTCTGATAGGTGGATGTTTTGGGGGTCTGTTTTGTTTTGTTTTTCCCAGTTCCATGGAGTTGAACCCAGGACTTCATGCATACTAGGGAAGTGCTCCACCACTGAGCTGTATCTTAGAGTGTGTTTTATTTTTATTTTGAGACAGGGCCTCACTAAGTTGCATAGGGTATCTCTGGCCTCAAACTTGCAATCTTCTTTCTCAGCTTCCCAGGTAGATGGGATTACAGGCATGTATCACAGATCTTGACAGGCTTTTAATGCGAATATTTCCTATATGATAAGTTGTTGAAGGATATGGAATCAGAGGATTTGATATAACATGCGGATGGAGACTTAGAATAATAATAATAAGAAGGAAGTGGTCTGGTTCTAGTTTATAGCCCAAACCACTTCTGTGACCAAGGGGATTAAGTAACATTTCTGATAGTTTGGCCCCACTACTAACAAAAAGGGTCACTATGAGTCAGACCTGACTAACAACATAATAGGGTTATTGGAAGGATTTCGTGACATAATATATTAAAAATACTTCTAATATGGTTTGGCACATAGTAAGTCCTCTGACTTGGTTATTCTTATTACTATCAAGTATTGAATATTATGAAGCCTACGCCATTGGTTGAAGTCATAATTGTTGAGACTCAGGCCACAGCTAATGCAATGGTCAAATACAGAGGTTATAATATCTATGCTGTCTGACAGGGAGAGCCATGATTGAAATTTTTATGTTATTTGTTTCCCAATGCTGTGGATAACATCCTTAATTTCTATGGACAAATCAAAGTGATAATACCATGAACTAGAGCAAGTGTTTTAAGTCTAGAAATAAAGATAAATTAACTATTGAAATTAGGATAGTTTGGTTTGAATTTTCTAATCTTTCATTCTCTGTGGAGGACAGATAAGGCAGTGTTGGCCACAGTGGCATCATCCTTTAGTCTCAGCTGTTTAGTAACTTAGGAGGCTGTAGCAGGAGGATAATTTGAGCCCAGGAGTTGGAGATCAACTTAGGCAACAATGTGAGACTCCATCATAAAGAGAGGGGGGGGGGAGGCAAAGAGAAATGAAAAGAAAAAGAAAATAATAATAATGCATGACAAAGTAAGTTGGGATGGGGGCACTTGCACCCACCAACTCTGTTCTGTGTACATTTTCCTCAGATTTACAAAGCTTAAAGGCAACAAAACTAGATGATTATGAGATAAAATATTAAAAGAAATAATGAATATAACCTGTTAAAAATTTTAATATGATGTGTTTTTGTGGTGAGTTAGTCATTGACATTTGTAACTCAGATTTCATGAAAACTGACTTTGTGTCTATTTTGCTCAATGCTGTTAAAAATCAGAATGGTGATCGAGGCATAAAATACAAAATATGACTTCCATAACATTTGAAATTCAATATAACTCTTTGTAGAAATCTGAGAGGCATGTAATAGAGAAAATTAAATTCTCTGGCACATGAAAAATGCTTCAAAGACTCTCTTCACTTTCCTTTTTGTACTTTCTCACATTGTACTCCATCTAAATTTCTTATTTCTCTTCAATTCCACTCCAAATTGCCTTTTCTTAGTCCCATTTCTTGCTAAGCCTACAGCAGTACCACCGTGGCATCAGATCCCGTCAGATCTCAGAAGCTAAGCAGGGTAGGACCTGGTTAGTATTTGCATAGAAGATCTCCTGGGAACACCAGGTACTGTAGGCTTGGAAGAAGGACTTGGAAACCCACTACCAAAAAATACTCAGCCCTTGAAAGCCTTATGAATATTAGAGAAGCATGAAAATAGTGTTTCATCTATTGTATACAGGATGGCTATGAGTCAGACATCTATTTGATGACACCTAAGAACAACAATTCTTGCTAAAGTAAACCAACATAGCTATTCTCAATATTTTCCATTTTCTCTTCCAAAAGTTCTCTTAGAAAGTGGAAGACAAAAAAATGTGAATTCATGGGCCTATATAGAACAAACTGTGCAATGAATGAATGCTTGGAAGCATAAGTTCTATTCAGTGACACTTTTGATAGTTTGGCCTGGACATTTGCAAGTAAATTATCCCAGAGAAGAGTAGAATATATGTTTGAATTAGGTAGAAATTCAAATTACTTCATATTTTTTCTTAAAAAGTCCTCAAATCAAAAACCTGAAGATCACTATTTGGATTTATTTTAATTTGGGTTCAAGTTCAAATGATTCCTTCATAGCTCCTTCAATCTTCCTGTCTCTCTTCTCCTGATCGTGGTCTCACCTATTCCTCCAGATATTTTATGGAATACTTATCTTTCCTTTGATAAACTGTAAATTCTCAAGTTTCTCTTTAAGTTTCCACCCATGTGTTGATTATTTTTCTTTTCCTTGTGGATGTGTTAGGAGAGAATTCTGCTAATGCTCTCCTCATCTGATGTTTTTCTTTTTTGAGTACAATAGTCACAGATTACTTATTATTGCAGATTTTAGATGCATCTGAAAAACATTCTTGCTTAAGGCTCCATGAAAAGCACACTTTAAGTTAAATTGTTGCAGAATTTAGTACAAAAACTGATGGGTGTTTTAATTTGCTTCATTATAAGACATTAGAAGTCCCATTCTTGGAATAATGTGTTACATCAGGAGAACCATTCTACAGCCTGAATCCAAATTTGATAGTTAGAGGAAGGTTGTTGTTAGGTGCCATCAAGTCGGTATCTGACTCATAGTGACCCTATATACAACAGATGAAACACTTCGTCAGTGCTTCTCTGCCATTCATAGGGTTTTCAATGGCGGATTGATTTTTGGGAGCGGGTCTTTCTCCTAAGCCTATAGTATCTGGTGTTCCCACAGGATCTCCCATCCAAGTACTAACCAGGCCTGGCCCTGCATAGCTTCAGAGATCTGACAGGATCGGATGCCACAGTGCTATGGCTTGCAGGCCAAGGAAGGTAGGAGTAGACAAATGTGAAATGATAGCTTTAAGGCATCACAAAATAAACACTAGGTAGAGAAATACCTCCATGAAAACATAAGATCTCTTACTTTATGTATAAAACTTTAAGACCAACATTGGAGAAGACAAATATATCAACTCCCTGACTACTAGCCTGTGGTCATTTCCTAACTAGACTTCCAGAGCTTGCTTGAATTTGGTTCTTTGATTGAGTTTAGTTACAGAAACCTGGATGCTTTGTTCATCCTGAGTATTTGTTTTCAATTAACTTTCAGCCAAGACGCTGACCATTGATTTTCTCTTGCATTTTATTTAAAAGTGAATATGTGATTGTGGATGGGTAAACTGCAGCTAAAATCTTTGCCCTGAGCTCAAACCAAAGTAAAATCAAAGGATTTCTGAGAGCATGAGTCGTTCACTTAAATTTTCTTTAAAAATAAAAAAATCATCAAGCAATTGCACTGCTGAAATGGATCAGACATGGAGGCAGAAATCAGACGAGAAATTCTCGGTGTGCCAACTTGTACAGTATAATTTTCACATCAAAGAATTTCAAAATAGGATTTTTCCAAGTATTTTAACTTTAGATAGCTGAATCAAATCCTTTCCCAAAGTAAGCAGGTTATAAATTATAACTACATAAATAAATAAATCTCATAGTCACATCCAGATATTGTAGTCCACCCTACCCCCATTGGTTTGCCCACCCTAACCCCATTGCATTCTGGGCAGTTAGGTCAGGGCTCTCTTCCCGTCACAGTTCTGACCCTTCACAGGACCCAGTTGAAATATTATAGCATCCACACAAAGAGAAAACTTCCCGGAAGAAGGACCAGCCATTGCAATGCCTTCACCGTTTGAAAAGTAAATATGGGAGCTCAGGTACAGGGAGAATTCAATTTAAAGAGATGGGTAGAGTATGTTGATAGGAGATGAGACCAGAAATGTAAATTCAGATGAAATTTAGAGAGCTTTTAAGCCATTTAAATGATGATTTCCTTTGCACAATGCCGTCCTATAGGCTAAAAAATTCACAATTGGTTTAGATCATATTTCTGCTGCTGCTAACTCTCTGCATAACTTTGTAAGAGACTCTTAATTTTTAAGACATTAATTTTCTCATTCATAAATTCTGGAATTAAGATTAAGTCTCTTCCAATGCCAAATGTATATGACTATATGTATATGTGGTTATATTATAGTTACCGACATACACACACAATTAAATCTTTATATTCAGAAGGAAAATAAGTAAAGTCTAATATAACCTCATGGGAGAAGGACCTGGCAATCCAATCCCAAGGCAATCCCGAAACAGTCTGCCATTGAAAACCCTATGAGGGTCGCTGTGAGTCCAATACTGACTCGACAGCATCTAACAACAACAACAACAATATAACCTCAGCTTGTAATTTCTTTATAACTATCCGAAATATAAACATGCTAGAATTTCTAAGTTTTCCTGTTAGATCTTTTACCATTTTATCAGTCTCAGTTAATCAGTATTTCATAAAATATGTCGCCTAGGCTTTTTACATTCTTGCCTTTCCTGAGATTGTGTCCTCTCTCAGCAGACACTATCACTCTACCACCTCTATTAAAATTAGGGTGTGATCTTAAATTTCAGATCACATTCTCCCTCTTTCAAGAAATCTGCTGTCTAGCCTTACAATTAATTTATAATTGTCTTTCTACAAGTTCCCAGAGTACAATTATGCCATTTGTACCTATTCCATCTTGACTTTTAGCCCCTCAATATTTCTTACTACATTGTCACCTACACTGGAAGATGTACTTGTATTCTCATATTCATAAACAGCACACATACTTGCTTTAGAAATGTTAAAATATTTTGCACATTAAAATTGTCCTGTAGCACTTCATGAAATTTTATTGATTGTAATATTTGCATCCTCTATTAGAAAAACCTGTGAAATCACTTGTCCACGCTTATAATATGAAAGGCTTCACTGAGATTAATTTTTATACAAAAAATAGGAAAATGTAAACAAATAATGGCCATGAGGCAAAAGAGAAATTCTTGGCAGATTTCAGTAAGGAGAAATTGTTTACATTCTTCTCTGTAGGTTTCTCAAAAGTCTTTCCCTATTTTTTGTGCTGGTCATTCTGAGGGTTTTTATCATAGTTCATCATCTTCATGGATTATGAATTAGTGGAAGATAGTGCCTTACACAGAGTACTGAGTGAAAAATCTTAAAGCTATCTTCTTATTTTTTGAAGTTTAACGTGGCTGGGTAACTTAGCCTCCTGAAATATATCCCTTCTTCCATAAAATAAGAAAATAAATGCCCATATTGTTCTCTTGATAGGGTTATTTTTAAAATCAAAAAGATGAAATATTTTAAAAGTATTTTTAAAACAACACCTTTATCACATAAAATGTTTTTGTCCGACAAGTATGTGGTGGAGGTTAATCTTCCACAAGTACGTGCATATTTTCTAATATGAGAAGCCATTCTTTTTTTGTATCACTGTTCTAATTTTCCTTATAAAATACACGATAGTGATTATCTTCTCCAAGAAGACTTGACAGACATCCATACTTACTGCTTGCTTTGTCCTAACCCCTCTCATGCTACATGATGACCATATTTAACTTTTATTCTCCATCGTGATGATATAAAATCTTTGTTTACAGGGACTAAAGCCTAGACCATCATTGACTCTTCAACATATAGATGTTTGTTGTTGTTAGATGCCATCAAGTGGGATCCGACTCACAGTGACCCTCACAGAGTTTTCAATGGCTGATTATTTTTGAGATTGTTTCAGGAGTGGATTGCCATGATCTTCTCCAGTTTTTGTGGTGCTGGTGATCAAACCTGGGTCCTCAGAGAGTGCAGAGCAGCACTCTACCAACTGAGCTAAACTCTAGCCCCACATTGTTGTTTAACAAAGGTTTATTGGCTAAATTGTCTTTGAATATCATCTCATATTTAACCAATTCCTTATGAAGTCTGGTATAGTCATATTCTAGTTTGCAGTTTTGTGAAAGATGTGGTCCACTTTATAAAATTGACAGTGATAGAATTTTGAGTCAGAGTTTTGGCAGAAAGTTCAAGGAATATTTATGAGAACATTATAATTCTAGAAGGTATTTCTTTTCCTATTTTGTTCTACAGATACCACAGAATATTTCTCAGGAATGACATTGAAAAAGAGAAGCATGGACATAGGACCCGCTTTTTATAATGCCATGCTTCATTTAGTAATTTGTTTTTCTTAGTTTTTTTTTCCATAATCCTATTTCAATATGCTAATCTTCATTCCTTCATCAAGCCCAGTTTAGAATTGTTTTATATACAATAGTCTTCTACTCTGGAGAAGCTTCTAAACTTTAATGCTTGTCTAAGGTCCTCCTGGATCAATTTATTCGAAGATACAAAACATGGGAATAAAATAGGCCATAAAAATAAAATGCATTATTAAATGATATTATTGTCATTTTTATTATTCTTTCATCAAAAAGGGAGATGAAGAGCTGAATTGCACACCATATGGTAATTGCTTGGAAGATAACTGCAAGTTATGACCACACCTTCAGTATCCAGCAACATTGTTTTCTGCATATCAGGTGCCAGTGTGGCAAAAGGCCAGCCCAGGAAAGATGAACTGGCAGAGAGAGAATGACAGACATTAGGCATAAGTACTTTTCATGTCAAGCCTTTGGCATGCTCATTGTCGAAAAAAATCTGTTCTCAGAAATGCCTTCCAAAATGTGCAAGTTATGTTATGAAAGCACACGGTAACTTCTGCCATCCAAGGAAACGTTAATATGGAACATCCTGGGAGAGGCCAAACCATAGCCAGGGTAATGGGTGATTCCAGATGTCTGTCCAGTTTGATTGGTCATGTATAAGAAATCTTGAAGGAAAGAAAGAAAAGAAAGAAAGAAAGAAAGGCATAGAAAAAAGAAAACAAAATAGTTCTGTTAAAATTTTTTGATGCATGATGAATTCTTTCCCCAATAGTGAGAGAGAAATAGAACTTAAACCTCTAATATTCTAGTTTGAGCTGCCTTCCATTTTCAGGATCTCTATTTACACCATAGGTTTGAATTATCATTCTTCTCAAAAGTAAAAAGCTGAACCTTTTCAAAGATATATAGATGAGATTCCTACTTTAGACGGTTTAAAAACTACTTTAGATGTGAACAATGCTGTTTAATTTACTGCGCCATTTTATACATTACATTTATTTATTGGATGTTCTCCAAAACATCAACCAGATTAATCTCATTTTCCATTTTCTTTCCATCTGAACATTTCAAGGCAATTCAGAAATGACTGGCATAAAGTCACTCTACTAGATTGTAATAAGGATAGGACAAAATGTTATTTTGTATTTTCAAGTCAAATAATCTCTAACACTTCTGATTTTGTTACTGAACTATCACTATTATTTTGGAAACCAGTTTTGTAGCTCTACTATTGGGTCTTCGAAAACTATTTCATATTTAGAAATCTGACAAATGATGTATACTTTATAAATTATAAAATATATTTATGGGCTCATGTCATATCTGATTGATTACTAGAAAAAATGATAAGAATGATTCTCCTATATTTCAAAAATAAAAAGATTTAACTTTGTAAAAAATGCTTAAAGGCATAAAGCATGCCTATAATATGACTATTTCTCTAGCTGATAGTTTTGACATATCTCAAAAGCTTGCTTTAGAAGAATCAGCAAATCAAACTCTCTTCTATAAAGTGAAATAGCCTTTCAAAATGTAATAGAACCTTAAATGTAGAAATGCTCTTGGAATTTATTCAGAACAGTGGAAATCTCAATCCAAAAGCACAGCTGAATATTCATGGAGCATTTTTATTTATCCAAACTTATCCATGAGAAAACACAATTTTGGAATGATCACCATAATATCTTGGACAGCAAAATCATCTTATATATAAATGTTTGTTCCTGTCATAGAAGTTGCTACATTATATGTACACACAAGTACACACATAAACATGCATTAATGAATTTAAAATAACATATATAGAGGCCTAATTTTATTTTATGAATCTTTCACCATATCCTAGATATGAAGGCTTTCCTCAGGAAGAAAGAAAAAATACAATATCCCTGTAGTGAAAGTATATATTGGTTTTGCACTGTGAATTTGGCTGTCCTGATCATTGTGGTTACTAAAAAAATAAAAGATGAATCTTAAAAACTGTGCATAATGGAGCACAGATTGTGATAGCTTCCTATATGTTGTTTTTGTTAGGTGCCGTTGAGTCGGTATCCAACTCATAGCGACCCTCATAGGGTTTTCAATGGCTGACTGTTTCGGGATTGCCTTGGGAGTGGATTGCCAGTTCCTTCTCCCATTTTGGTGGTGCTGGGAATTGAACTTGGGGCCTCAGAGACTGCAGTGCAGCACTCTACCCACTGAGCTAAATCCCAGCCCAGCTTCCTATATAGCACGCCTGCAATTGAGGACACTACAGAAGCAAAAATAGCACTCTGACTTTTTCCTGTATTTCTGTGTGAGACCTGCCCACAAAGTAATTCTTTGATTTACTTCACTTGAAGCTTAGACTCTTTACTCTAGAGGGATCCTGCCCATATCTAGAAGATAAGAAGAATCTAAGCAGGAAAGCCTTGCTGTGTTCCTTCCCCTACCCCTCCCAATGTTATTACCATTTGACTGAACACTTTTTATGAAATAATATTTCCACATGATTTTCAGTTCTTCATCAAATATAAGCATAAAAGTGGCAATTTTCTCTGTTTCTTTAGACCTGCACTTTCGGTGGCTTTTTTGTCACATAGAACTTTGGTAAAATAAATGTGTTATACATTCTTCTTGTTGTTCTGTCTTATATGGACATCAGCCATGACTCTTATGATAGATAAGAAAAAGTAATTCCTTTTTCTCCCTTATATACTTCTTTATACCCTGCAGCCAGCCCTGTAGCATCCAATCCTGTCAGATCTCACAAGCTAAGCAGGTTCGGGCCTGGTTAGTACTTGGATGGGTGACCTCCTGGGAACAGCAGGTGCTGTAGGCTTGGGAGAAAGACCCAGCAACCCACTCCCAAAAATCAACCTGCCATTGAAAACCCTATGAATAGCACAGAAGCACTAACAATAGTGTTTCAGCTGTTGTATGTAGAGTCTCTATGAGTCGGATACTGACTCGAAGGCACCTAACAACAACAACAACAACATACTCTTTATAAAACAAGCAGAATCAAGGCCTACCTGTAAGAAGCATAATACAGGAGTGTATACAGGATAGGACATTGAAGGTATTTTAATAAGAGAGTAAGATATTCATTAATGGATATGCATGTGTACACAAAGCCTTTGAGAAATCACTGAGTCCAGACACAAAGTGCCTTCCAGCATCATGGTATTTGGAGCAGCAAGAGCTATTCAGTAACTATTTGCCCAGTGAAGAGAAGTCCATGGAATAATATTCCAGAATCCTTTACAAGGGCCTTTCCTCCCCTGAGCTTTTCTATGGATTAAACTGTGACTCTGCAAAATTCATATGTTGAATCCCTAGTCCACAATGTGACTGCATTTATATACACAGCATATAAAAGATTATTAAGGGTAAAAGAGGTCAAAGGATGGGACCCTCAAACAATAAAATTGGTGGCTTTATAAAAACAGAACGAATGAGCTCACTCTGTCTCTCTCTTCACCATGGAAGAACACAGCAAGAAGGCAGCCATCTGCAGATTGGAAAAAGAACCCTCATCAGGAACCAAATCTGCCAGCAGCTTTGTCTTTGACTTCCCAGCCAGAATTGTGAGAAAATAAATTCCCACTATTGAAGACAGTGGATGATATGTTACGATGGCAGCTTGAGCAGAATAAGACAGACTTTGTCACTGAAGGCCGAGAAGGGCAAACACATCTCATTGACTAAGTGCTCCTATACTTAACTCCTCACCAGCCATGCACATTTTCTCTGGTTTCCCTTAGATGACCCAAGGAGTCTCAAGCCACAAGTCTATTGTCTCCCAAGCTACCATTGTCTCCTGTTACAGGCAGAATTCACTCCCTCAACTTCTTCAGGCCAATTTGCTAATGGCGGAATTATTTTACTACAACAAAATCTTTGAGGTAGTTAACGTATCAAGATAAAAAAGTTTATTCAACTCATAGTTTTGAAGGTTTAAGTCCAAGATTGAAAGGGTTCAGGATATAGTGTAGTGATAAAGCAATTGCCTAGCAGGAGGATTCCCTGGGTTTGATTCCCAGAAATGCAAAAAGAAAATAACTAATTAAATTAAGTCCAAGTTTGGGTAACCTCATAGTTTTAGCCTCTGATTAGCTTGGCAGATGGTGGCAATTAGAGTGGAAACACATGAAGGAGCAAATGGTCACATCTCGAACAGAAGTAAAGAGGAAGAGGATGGGGCCAAGCCTGCTCCTTCTGTAACAATCCTGCTATGAGAGCTCAAGGGATCCCATGGAACTACCTCATACCCCCACTGCATCTGTATATACTTCTTTCTTTATTCTTTTCCTGGTCAAGCTGCAAATTTTCTAAAACTTTATGGTTTACTTCTTTGCTGTCACTATAAATTTGACTAAAAGCAGGCAATAACACTCATACCAAAGACTGAATGCTTTGATATCCATCATCTTTAAATTTAGTCTTCTACAATAACTAAACTTAGGACTTGGTCATAATGCAGCCAAGTTCTTTGCTCCAGTATAACAACAGTGGTCTTTAGTCCAGTTCACAATAGAACCCTCATTTGCTTCTAAAACCACATTGACCTTTATGACCCATGTATATAATAAACACTTTGGTCTTCTGAGCCTTCATCAGAATTGCCCACAAGATTCTGCTTACAGAATTTTAGACTTTTTCTACTCTCCTTCTCCAAATTCTTCCAACTTCTTCATGAAAATAAATTCCAAACACTTTTCATATTTTCAAGTATATTCACAGTAATTAATCTCTTCCCTGATACCAAATTTCTGTATTAGTTAAATTTGTATCACCACATGAAATATGTGAAACAGCTAACTTTATTTATAAAGAAGAAAAGCTTCATTTACTTCAGTTTGGGAGGTTAAAGGGCACAGTGTTTGCATTGGCTCAAGTTCCTGGCTGTAGTCACATCAGGGTTGTTGTTGTTGTTGTTAGGTGCCGTCGAGTAGGTATCTGAATCATAGCGACCCTCATACACTTTTCAATGCCTGACTGTTTCAGGATTGCCTTGGGAGTGGATTGCCAGGTCCTCCTCCCATTTTTGCAGTGCTGGGAATTGAACTTGGGACCTCAGAGACTGCAGCTCAGCTGTCTACCAACTGAGCTAAATCCCAGTCCCACATCAGGGTAGAGGTGTGTATATATGAAGATTTTAATTAATCAAAGAAGACAGAAAGACTGTGGTTCCACTGTTTCTTCAGATGGCCCTACCTTCCAAAGATTCCAATACCTCCCAACTGAGCCATCCTCTGGACCAGGCCCTCAATCACAGCAGACACTTGGGGTCAAAATTAAACAATTAAAGCACAACCAAACCATAGTAGCACGTACCTTTTTAGTGAGGATTTCATTGGCTACTTTAAATACAACCTTTTTCAAAACTCCCTCCTGATTTTCCTTGCTTGTTTCCTTTACATTTTTATCCAACTATACTATACACATTTTTTGTTAATTGTATTTATTTGGTATTTTTCTAACTGGAATAAAAGCAGCAAGAGAGAAGGATTATGAATTATTTTATTAATTGCTAATTCTCAAAACCTCATACATCATGTTTTAGTTGTTGTTAGGTGCCATCAAATTGGGTCCAAGTCAGCGACCCACGTAAGATTTTCAATGACTGATTATTTCAGGATTGCTTCGGGAATGGATCAACACATCTTTCTTCTGTTTTTGCGTTGCTGAGGATGGAACAAAGGTCCTCAAATAGTACAATGCACCACTCTACCAATTGAGCTAAGCCCCATAAAATTATGTTGGCTATGTTATCACTGAGCTTAAAAACAATTCATAAGAATTAAGAAGTGGATAATGAGGGTTAGAAACCAATGACAAAAGCAATGTGGACAGTATATAGCTAATTCTTTGATACATGGTCATTTTTGAGTACTGTCTATATGACTGGTACCGGAATTAGTGATTTTAGAAGCTTGTAGTTCCAAGGACAGAGGAGAAAAGGTAATGAGGAAGAAAATGAAAGAGAAAGGGCTAAAAATTAATGAGGATAAATGTCTGATAGATAATATTCTCTCTTATCATTCACCTTAGTCATGAAAATCAACTATAAGAACATCCTTTCCCATTGTCATTATTGTTGTTTTGGTTGCTGTTGTTGTTGTTAGGTGCCATCCAGTTAGGTCTGATTCATAGCAACCCTATGTACAAGAGAGCAAAACACTACCCCACACTGTTCCATGCCCAGTACTATTGTCTGCACTTCTTTGCTATTCATAGAGTTTTGGATGGCTTATTATTTTTGGAGTGGGCTGCCAAGTCCTTGTCCCAAGCCTGGGAGTAAGAGCACCTAGTATTCCCAGTTGATTTCCCAGCCAAGGACAAACCAGGCCTTACTCTGCTTAGCTTCTAAGAGCTGAAGAGATAGGATGACAAGGTGGTATGGCTGTAGACTTCTTGCTATTATTACCTACTTCATTGTCCTAAAGAATATGTTTAGATCAGAAAGTCAAATAAGAGGGAAAATGGTGTGAATAAAGAATAACATTATTTTTGGATCACCTACCAAGTTTAGATTTGTTTCCTAGTATGTATGCAAAGCCTACAGAGGGACAAGCCAACAGAATTATATAGCTTAAGGAACAATCTAAATGACCAGTGAAAATTAATATAATAATGCTGTAGAAACCAAGAGCAAATTGAACATCTGGGATATCAAGTCAATAACCATGGTCTCCTCCACATGCATCTTAGGAATGACAGCATCCAGAATGAGAAGCAACTTCATGAATGAGAAATGGATGCTTTCAGAATTTCATTTTATTCACTTTAGAGGGATAAATTGGGATTAGCATAAATACCATATACTCTACTTCTCCATGATATATATGTGTTGTTATTATTTCAATTCTTGCCCTTCTGGGAATAGAAAGCTTTATGGAGATATAGTAGAAAGAAAAGCTGCTTAATGGGGCACACTACAGCAAACATTATTGATCAATTTTGTTTTACTTGTAAGAATGATTGAATGTGCAAGTAATTGAGATGTCATTTTGTAGCTTGAACATTTTATTTTCTAGAATGTGTGCTTTCTCTGAGAGAATTTATTTGAGAGAAAATAAAGAACCAGAGATGATGTATGGAACAAGGAAAACATACCATTTGACAAGAAGATTTGTCTGGGTGACCCTCTTGATTTCATGTCACCATTTTGTGTTATCAGTGATGAAATTTTGCCAGATCAAGGCTAAGCAAAGTTTCTCTTCTAGTATTTCCAATTCTCTCTTCCTTTCTAAAATCTTTAGTACATCAAATCACTTCCTTTTGCCTCTTCTGGTGCTTTATAACTGCTTCTTCAAAACTTATTGTAATAAAAAGATCTAATAAAGGCATTTGTCTTGAGATGTAGATAACTAACAAGCATTTCTTAAAATGCAGATACTCTCTACATACACCTGTTCATAAATATACACGCAACCATTGCCAAACAGATATATTCCAAAGGATAGGAATGATGGTAAAACGATGTTCAGGTAGCCGACAAAGTTGAGTAAGGAGAGGAAAACATGCCTTTACCTCTGCAAATGTTGGATTAGTGGCAATTTACAGACAGTTCTTGCTGAAATAAAAATTGAATAAGCATGGCTGAAACCATCTGAGAATATAACCAGCTTGTATTTTTCTGAAAGCTTTTAAAATTCCAACAATTTAGCCAGGCATGGTAGTACACATCTGTAATCCCAGCAAATCAGGAGGCAGAAGCAGGAGGATCGCAAGTTTGAGAACAGAGGCAGTCTACATAATTTAGTGAGACCCTGTTTCAAAAGGTAAAAAAATGGGCTGGAGGTGCAGCTCTGTGGTACAGTACTTGCAAAGCATACAAGCAGGAGATCATAGTATCGTAAAAAAAAAAAAAGAAAGAAAGAAAAATAATAAAGGAAAAAAACAACAACTTTATATATAATATGAAAACAATTATTAGAGACAGAGAAAAAAAATTAACATTGAATCCTGTCTAAATTTAAATTGAGGACAAATAGACAATCACTATGAATGTGATTTAAAGAAATTCTCACTTAAAAGCATCTCCCTTCTCTCTTTACCAAATCATCTGGTATCATATCTTTAGAAATTAGTCCCTTCAGGTTACAGGATTGTTTCCAGTTAAATTGGAAATTTCCCTGAAAACTGAAATATTATGTGCCTAATCAGAGATTAATACTTTACATGATTGAAATTCAGTTCCTTTCCAACATAAATAGCTAATATTAGCTTCCTCAAAAAGGAAATCCAAGTTACATGTAGCTAGAAGGGAGAAAGTAATGAGATGTTTGAGACAAGTGACCTTCTGGGTTTAGCTGTATAATTCTGGTCTTTTCAAGAAAGGCAGTGTGACTCAGGGAATAAGGGGCTCCAACATAAGACAAAAGAGTCTGAGAAAGAGAGATGGAAATGTTTATTCAGACTTTGTTGATATCTGACATAAAATGAAAGGAGGCATGATCCCTGAGCTAAGATATTGTTTTCATACAAAGTAACAAGTTCTTTCTTATAAATATAGACTAGTCACAATAAAATCTCTGAACTTATGTCAGGAATCCTAAATTCAAGTATTGACTCTGCTTTAAAACCTGTGACTCTTGCACAAACCACAAGCATATATATCTGCACACACATGTATATGATATGTATAGATGTGTGTGTGTGTGTGTGTGTGTATGTGTGTGTGTATACAAATGTGGAATAAAAGTCTTTTCTCATTAGACAAATGTTTAAATGAAATCTCTTTCTTTCTTTTTTCCTTTTTGGACATGCTAAAGGGTTGAACCTAGGGCCTCACCTGGGCTAGGCAATGCTGTATCACCTAACTGAACACTGGCCCCTTTTTATTTTGAGACAAGGATTTCACTAAAGTTGCACAGGCTGCCTCTGGCCTCAAATTTGCTATCCTCCTTCCTTAACCTTCTGAGTCTTTGGGCCTACAGTCATGCACATGGCATTTGGCCAAAATACTCATTATTTTAATCTATAAAGCAATATGTATTTGGGAGCTGTTGTGGTATAAAATAAACACTGACTACTGTTTTTGCTTCTATTAACTCTCAAAACTCACTATCAGCACTACATACTGATACGCACTGAGTTGTGCTGAGACAAGGCTGGGTATCAATCTTTTGCTATAAGCATACATAGTGGGCCTAGAGGAACAGAGAGTCACTGCAGCAAATGTTCTAGGGATTGAAATAACTTTCTGGACAGAGCTCTTCAACAGTGACAATTTCCCTGGAGATTTAGGAATTATTCTTTAAGTAATGGCAAGGATTTTAATTTGCAGAAACAGGGAATTGAGAATATTCTCATGAAAAGTAAGATATCTGAGATTCTTTGGAGTTGAAGCAGAGGTCTATGTAGCAGACATTGGAAAAACATTTGGAGAGAAATGATGTTCCTTAGAAGAATTTGAATGCTGATTTATGAATTTTAATTTTATTCCATAAGCAAACAAGAGTGATGACAATAAAGTACACAAGCTAGCTTGAAATAAAATCTAAAGATACACATAGAACTCAGGGTGGAAGCTACTATAACTGCCCAAAGATGGGACAATAAGTTTCCATTTTAATAGGGGAAGGAGTTGTCGGAAGTCAAGATTGTAGGCATTAAAAAGTAGTCATGAGAATGGAAAAATGAGATAATTAAATACAAATTAAAGTGAAACAAAGTTGACAAGGATTGAATGAGTGTGATGAAGGAATAGCAATTATAGAAAAAAAATGGACATTTAAAGTAGCTTGGCACAAGCTTTGCATTTCAATTTCTCATTATGTACATGATTAGAGTGAGGCTCAAAAAATATAAACAAATTTGCCTGGGTACCAGGACAATTTGGGGTAGACTTTCTACCTTTTGGTTCATGACTTTTCTACAGTTTTTTTACTTTTTTATTAATAAATGTTGGTGAGGTACAGAGTAGTAAGTCTTTTGTTTTATCCATTATGCTGCTGCTACAACACTGTTCTTATTCATCCACTTACATATTTTATAGAACCATGTAAGATAATGAAGAGAAAAAGAGAGAAAAGAGAGAAATGTAGCTATTTTAATTAATATGTAATAAAAATTGTATATAATCATGGTATATATTCTCATTGATTTTTTTCCTTTCTCCATTTTTTCCTATGTATTCATATAGTTGCCTCTTACGTTTTGAGATTTTCGTCTCCCCCTTTGCCCCTATATATTGATTCTCCTCCACTTCTCCCCTTCCCTGACCTCTGCTCCCTTCCTCAAATCCCTTCCCCTTTTCTTTCTGTGCTGCTTATATTTTCTCTGTTCAGATAAGTATGATTGTTTATGTTTACAAATCTGTATGTCTGTGGTTGTTAGGTGCTGTATAGAATTTTTTTCTTCTTTTTAGTTAGATTCATCTCCCACATATAAGTGAGAAAATATGGTATTCCTCATTTGGGGACTAGGTTAGTTAGCTTAGGATAATGTTCCCCATTTCCATCCATTTTGCTGCAAATGACATCATGTCATTCTTCTTTACTGCTAAATAATATTCCATCATGCACATATAGCACAATTTTTCAATCCACTCCTCTGTTGATGGACATCTTGACTGATGCTATACCTAAGCAAATGTGAAGAGTACTGCATTAAATATGGAAGTGTACATGCCTTTGTGGTATGAAGACTTCTCTTTCTTTGGATATAGTCCAAGGAGTGGTATAGCTTGGTCATATGGCAGTACTACTCTTAGTTTTCTAAGGCACAATAATATTGGCTTCCAAAATGGCTGCATGAATTTACAATCCCCCAGCAATGTAAAAGCCTTCCTTTTTCTCTGCATCTTCACTAGCATTTGTTATTATTTGTTCTGTTAATTTTCACCATTCTAACTGGTGTAAGATAGAGTCTCAGTGTTGTTTTGATTTGCATTTCCCTAATGGCTATCTTGAGCATTTTTCGGTGTTTCTTAGTCATTCCTACTTCTTAATTTGAGAATTGTCTGTTCAGTTCCATTGTCCACTTATTTCTTGGGTTACTTGTTGTCTTTGTGTTTGATTTCTTAAGTCCTTTGTATATTCTAGAAATCAGACCATAAAGGCCACTTATGACAAACATACAGCTCATGTTATATTAAATGGGAAAAAATTAAAACTATTCTAAGATCAGGAACAAGACAAGGATGTCCACTCTCTCCTTTCTTATTCAATATTCTGATTGAAATCCTAGCCAGAGCAAGCAGGCAAGAGAAAGAAATTAAAGAACTACAAATAGGGACACAAAATGCCAAAATATCCTTCTTCATGGACAATATAATTCTTTACCTGAAGGACTCCCAAAATTCCACTAGAAGACTTAGAACAAATTAGCTGCTTCAGCAAAGTAGCAGGATACAACACTAACACACGCAAAAATAAATAAATAAATAAATCCATAGATTTCCTTTACACCAATAGTGAACATGAAGAAAAGGAAATCAAGCAACAATCTCATTCACAATAGACCACCAAATAGATATCTAGGAATCATTCTCACTGAAGACCTTAAAGACTTCTATAAGGAAAACTTTAAAACATTAAAGAAAGAAATATGAGATGATACTAGAATATGGAAGGAAATCCCTTGCTCATGGATCAGAACTAATACTGTAAAAATGGCTATACTACAAAAAGGGATTTACAGATTTAATGCAATCTTCATCAAAATTCCAATGACATATTTTTAAGAAACAGAAAATCTTAAAATTCATATGGCAGTACAAAAGACCATAGATAGCCAAAATAATCCTAAGCTGCAAAAATAGTGCAGAAGTTATGACAATATTTAATTTCAAACTATAGTACAAGGCCATAGTGGCAAAACCAGCTTTGTATTGGCACAACAAATAGGCTTGAAGATCAATGGAACAAAATTGAAGACACAGAGATACACCTTCACAACTACAGCCACCTGATTTTTGACAAAGGGGTTGAAGATGTTCAATGGAGGAAAAAAGATCTCTTAAACAAATGGTGCTGGGAAACTTGGATATCCATGGGTGTAAGACTGAAAATAGATCTGTATCTCTCAATGTGTAACAGAGTCCACTCCAAATGGATCAGAGACCTCAATATTAAATCAAAAACCTTAAAAATACTAGAAGAAAAGCCAAGGAATACACTCCAATACATAGGCATAGGCAATTTCTTAGGAAACTGCACCAAAAATCAACAAATGCGATTACATGAAGCTAAAAATCTTCTGTACAGCAAAGAAAATAATCAACAGAGTAAAAGGAAAGCCCACAGAATGTAAGAAAAATTTTGTATTCTACAACTCTGATTTTTCTACATTTTAAGAGCTACAAGAAAAACTAAACCCTGGAAGAGTAGAAATGGACAAATCATTGAAATGGGATCATATAAGACCATTGCTATTTAGCTTATATTACACAGGTCTATTTTGATGTGAAATAATTATATGAATATTGTCCACATGTAGATAGAAATAAGAGATTAAAATTCATGAGAGAGATTAGCAATAAGAACATGTAATTGACTAATTTAAATAGGTATTGGATTCCAATTTTCACTGGATTTTAGGATAATATAAATTTGATCATGCCTGCAACTGTAGCCCTGTGGCATCCAATCCTGTCAGATCTCAGAAGCTAAGCAGGGTCGGGCCTGGTTACTACTTGGATAAGAGACTGCCTAGGCACCCTAGATACTGTAGTCTTGGGAGAAGGACCTGGCAACCCATTCCCAAAAATCAATCCACCATTGAAAACTCTATGAACAGTAGAGAAACACTGACAATAGTATTCCATCTGTTGTATGTAGGGTCGCTATGAGTTGGATATCGACTCAATGGCACCTAACAACAACAACAGCAACAATGGCACCTAACAACAACAAATTTGATCATGGGAATATAAGAGGAAGTTGTAAGACAATTGGCTGGCATGTTCATTGCCTGCCTAAAACTATTCAATGTCTTCCCATTGCTCAAGAGATAGAATTTACATTTGTTAAAATGATTAAAAAGCTTTATCCAGCTCCTTCCTATAATTCTATAATTATCTCTTAATATTGTCTCATCCACTCTCTATATTCCTAACACAGGAAGTTATTAGATATGTGCCTTATTACATATTTAATATATTATATATTTTTAGAGATACTGTCTGAATTTTGGGCAATATATTGAGTGACCTAAGGAAATGGGTTGAGAATAGAATGAATATATGGAGAAAAATTTCTATACAAAAAAAAAGAATGCAAAATCATGTGGAATGAGAAAGTACTTCCTATTCAAGTGATTTGTAGAGAGTCAATAGTGATCACTAAAGATAATGTGGAGGAGTTAAAGGGCTGAAGACCATAAAGTTGCCAAGGAATCAATTTTCATTTTTCTTCATCTTGGAAGTGGTAAGAAACCACATGCAATTTTCAAATAATTATATCTACTTTTCCCATGGAATTATCAACCTACAGAGAGTATCATATTTTTCTTGGTGCTATGTTCCCAACATACCTACACTACTCACAAATACATCTTTTAAATATTTACTGTCAATTTTGGAGGGAAAATATTCTAGGTTCTATAATTTTCAATCATTTTAACAGTTTAAAGAATTTCATATTTAATATACCATGATTATGATGGTTTGTTGACTTATTTTCTTTGGACCTGCAGTAGACACTATCTGTACCAATTATATTTCCCATTTTGGGAATTTTATGTTCCATCCTTAAGAGTGTCACATTATACGTATCTCTACCTTATTTTTACACATATTTATATATACATTTGACTCAAAGTAATTCACATTGTAAATCTAGATGATATTTGTATGTTTAGCTTTACATAAGACCATGAGCTTCTTAAAGTCTTTTTCTCTGGCTTTTGTATTCTGTACATGCAGGTATTGGCATGTTGCCTAGAATAAAGCTGGATTTAACAACTATTTCTTGAATATCAGAATTTAGGAAACAATGTGAACATATGCTAGCATAAATGGCAGAGTTAGTAAGTGGGTATTCACCCATGGTGGATATAGTTCAGCTGAGCTTTCATACTAAGACAGAGAAAGTGGTAGAGGAGAGAATCAAAGGATCAACAAATTAAAAGTTAAAGAAATATTTATGGATGACATATGTTGTGCTCAGCTTAGGAAAAGTCACCAGACCCATTAAAAAACATCTCTATAAAATCACAGACCTTCATTAGGTTAGCGTTGAGTGAAAATTAATGAAAAAAAATTAGTAATATTGTGAAAGTATTAGGATAAAGGGCTGAGGGTTTGGCTCTGTTGGCAGAGCTCCACTCTGTCCTTCCAAAGGAGCTGGGTTTGATCCCTAGCACTACAGTATGGGAAAATGGTCCCAGTGCCTGGTAGCCTCCCACAGTTTAGGCCTGCACTCATACCACTGTGGTGTCCCATCTCATCAGATCTCATGAAGCTAAACAGGGTTGGGCCTGGTTCATACTTGGATGGGAGACTGACTGGGAACGCCAGGTGCTGTAGCCTGGGGAGATGAACCCAGTGACCCACTCTCAAAAAACCACCAGCCATTGAAAACCCTATGAATAGCAGAGAAGCACAACAACAGTGTTTTCATCTGTTGTACATAGGGTTGCTATGAGTTGGACACCAACTCAACAGCACACAACAACATTAGGATAGATGTTATCATAAGTAACAGTGTAAAATAGGTAAAAATGAGGTAATAATTGAAGACTGAAAATATCAAGAATGGGGTCCCTCAGACAGAGAAAAGGTTGTAAAATAAGAGCTATATAGTTTTGATACTTCTTCAATTTTTCAAAAGTGATTCAAGTAAGAAGAAACTTCCTAAAATTCTATCATTTCACATACTCTCAGCTTGCCTTAAAAAATAAAGTATCAGGGCATGAGATTATTTTGAAAAAGAATTCTTAGGAGTCCCCAAATTACGTTTGTCCTCACAATTCTAAATAAATTACCTTTCAGTTTCCTCAGGTACTGACTTGTGACTTTAGGAATGAGACAATGTCTGGAGGGGAAGGGCAACAGCAAAATTTGGGCTCACTTTTCTAGGTTTTACTTTTCCCCAAGATATTGCATTCTCAAATTCTCACTACCTCAGATGTTCTTTATGTTTTATACAAATTTACTTTTAATTAATTTTTTTTTGATATTTCTAGTTGTTCTCAGCAGGAATCCAAGCCCAAAACAATGTTGTGCACTAGTGCTAAGGAGGCATTCCTCAAGACATTGTTAAGCCCTTAAACTTCATGGAATTCTGGCATCAAGATTTACCGGGACCACAACCAATGCTTCAGGATAAAGAAATCCTATCTTTGGGGCAACAGTATTAGTTAGTAACACTAAGAGAAAACTTCTTTTTATTTGTCGGAAGAAACCTTGTCAGGTGTTCAGCCAGAATTATAGTTTACATTCAGAGCTACTGTCAATAAGTAGTAATTCCTAGTTAGATTTCACATACTCTCTCGTTTCTTTCTTTGTTTATTTCTGTATTTTATCCTATTTTATTTTACTTTAGGCAGAAAAATCTTTTTGATTCAAACCCCTCAACCTCTCTCAAATGTCCTTCGTTCATTCTTTCCATCTTTCCTTTCTTTATTTTTTCTTTCTTCTCTCCTTTCTTAGGTGGTTAGAATGGGGACATAGGGCCTTGCTATGTACCTGAGGTTATCCTTGAACTCCTTATGTAGACCACGCTTCTCTTGAACTTGAGATTTTCCTGCCTCAATCTCCAGAGAACTTTGATGAGGATTACAGGCATGTGCAACCAGGCCTGGCCAGGTGATGGATTTTTAAACTTCCATGGACCTTGTTCTGTCACCTTAGTGTTCAAGAAATTTTAAGGCCCACTCTTGTCCCCCATAATTCCATGCTCTATAATTTCTTGCATTTGCTTCTTCCCTAAATACTTCAGGAAACTTTACCACCTAGTATTTCTGAACTTGATTTTCATTTCTTATGAATGACTGTCACATACATGGCATCCTTGACTCCTGGCACCAAGGACCAGGAAAAATCTCCATCATCTCTCAGAGTTGTTGTTGTCAGGTACAATTGAGTCAGGTCCAACTCATAGCAACCATATATCCAACAGGACAAAACATTCCCCAACACTGTGTCAGTCACTTTTATATGTTTAAGCTCCTTGTTGCAGTGCCTCTGTCAATCCACCCAGTTGAGGGTTTTCTTTTTTTACATTGACCTGCTACTCTCCTAAACATGATGTCCTTCTCCAGGGATTGGTACTTCCTGACAACCTATGTACCTGAGGTTGGCCTGGAACTCCCTTTGTAGCCTAGGCTTAGTTTGAATTTGAGATTCTCCTGCCTCAGCCTCCAGGGTACTTAGATAAAGATTACAGGCATGTGCAACCATGCCTGACCAGGTGCTCGATTTTTAAACTTCCATGTCCAAAATATGTAAGACACAGTTTATTCATCCTTGCATCCAAGGAACACTCTGGTTGCTTTCTTTTAGGATGGATCTTTTGGTTCTTTTGGTAGTCCATGTTATGTTCAATATTTGCCTCCAGCACCACAATTCAAAAGTATCAATTCTTCTCCCTTCTCTCTAGTTCGCTGTCCAACTTTCATAAGCATTGTCCCTCAGAATAGATATTTTTACATTGTTTACATTTTTAACAGGAAATGCAACAGTATTCTAAGACAATGTTGTAGCCATGGCCTAGGGGTAGAGATTAAGTACACTTAATAGATTTTAACTGTTTAGTTTTTTAATTAAAAGAGTTGTTGTTGTTGTTGTCAGGTGCCGTCAAGTCGGTATCCGACTCATAGAGACCCTCATAGGGTTTTCAATGGCTGACTGTTTCGGGATTGCCTTTGGAGTGGATTGCCAGGTCCTTCTCCCAGTTAAAAGAGTAGACTTCCTTAAGTTTCTCAAAAACTACTGCTTCAATATTCAGTAAAGTGAAAGAGAAACATAAATCTCAAGTGTCTTTTTCAATATATCCTCATTTTTTATTATACACTATTATTTCCAGCAACACTCTCTGGACAATCCCAAATATAAAACACCTTTCTTAATAGGAAGAAAAGGTGACACACCACTGTTCAAGGCAAGTTCTTGAAGCATGGATGACTAGTGACATATGTTAGCAAAATATGCTGGGCTTGCTAATATTATTCTTGCCTTTTTTCCTTTTATATTTCCATCTATAAATGTATATAATTTGCTTGGTAGAGCAGACCAAAGAGTATTTCTTGGCCAAATTCCCATCTCTTTAGAAATACATCCAGTTCTCTGGGAGTTTAGTTGAGGTCAGATTGGTTTAGTTTAGTGATAAAAATAAATAAATAAAGCAAGTATATCCATTCAAAGTGATGTCCAATTTGTTATACATCATGGTTATATGAACAGAAAAGTCATAATTTAAAGACTCCAATATGTACCACTGGCCAAAATGGATAAAAGACTCAGCAAAAAAGAAATTTGCTGTACCAGCAGTATTTAGTTTCCTCTTTCTTTACTGAAAACAGCACAGTGCTATTTAGTACATAGTGAAAAATAGCCTTGAAAAATGTATCCTAAATTTAGGGTAAAAGACTTAAGCCAGAATGGTGGTAATCCCAGTGGCTGGGGAGGGAGAGGAAGGAGGATCGCAAGTTTGAGACCAGAGGCAATCTGCATAATTTAGCAAGACCCTGTCCCATAAAAAGTTAAAAAATGGGCTGAAGGTGCAGCTCAGTGGTCCAGCACTTGCAGAGCACGCAAGCGCGAGGCCCTGCGTTCAACCCCCAGTACCAAAAAAAAAAAAAAAGATTTAAGATATATCTCTATTGAAAATGCCTGCATCCATATCACTCATGAATCCAATCCTATCAGATCTTGGAAGCTAAGCAGAGTCGGGCCTAGTTAGTACTTGGATGGGAGACTGCCTGAGAACACCAAGTGCTGTAGGCTTGGGAGAAGGACCTGGTAATCCACTCACAAATAACAATCTGCTATTGAAAACCCTATGAATAATGCTCAGAGTCCACAGTTTGATCCCCAGCACCATGCAAAAAATTAAATTAAATTAAATTAAATACCTATGAATAGCAGAGAAGCACTAAAAATAGTGTTTCGACTGTTGAATATAGGGTCACTATGAGTTGGACACTGACTGGCACCTAACAACAGCAACAATATTGAAAATAATAAATAAATTGGTTTATTATAACCAATAAAGAAATATGGATTTTAAAGGATTAGCTATTATTGGCACTGTACGAAGATAGTTGGTAGGAAACAGGAACTCTTTCAATGATGATCATAAAAGGGGTTGCTCATGTAAAATACAGTTGAAATTTATCCAAACATGATTAGAAACTAATAATGAAAGTCAGACAAATATATATCAAAAATCTCATCACCTGTTTAAGGTAGAGCTCACTAAATACACTTTGTATTTTTATACAAGTCACGGAGACATCATTATAAATATTCACTAGTGCACATTAATGCTTTTAGATGGTTTTGATGTAGGAGGGCCCATATTTCCTGTTACTGCTGTATTATTTTAAATTGATCTCTTGTTTTTTCATTTTGATTAACTCTTTCTTTACAATTAGTAGTTTGGTTGCAATTACTGTGTTTACCTTCAGCAAAGTCACTCTCCTAATTTTCACTCCTATGGAATTTGTTGCTATAATGTTTCACAAATTTGATAAACAGACTAAAAATTTGATACAGATGTGTGTCATATTAGAGTAAATATACTCCAAATTATGGGCTTTAATCTAAATGAATAAAAGAAATGATTGAGTGCATCCTGCAATATTTAATTTGGATGATAATAGAATTACAGATACAGAGTTACAGATTTTTGTAGTTCAACTTATTAGATTAGAGGTATCTAGAATAATGAAGAGAGAATTTATTTTTTTGTTATAGTAGATCAGGTAATTTAGACCAACATAACTAGAAATGATGGGCCAAATTACTACATATAAAAATATAAATTAATACATGTACCTACATACATACAGACATGTGTGTGTGTGTGTGCGCACATGCCTGTAAAGCACCAGACAGCTAAAAAAATCATGAGAAATTCCCAACTTGGTAACAGAGAGAAATGGAAATGGCTTAGGAATTTTATTCCAGCATTTTAAGTTGCTTTTCCTTGGGGAAGTTTTGTCAAATCCAGATATAAACCCTGAGCATTAGTGAATGACTTTTTGGAGAATGTATATCCAGTGAAGAATCTCAGGGTAAGAAGCAGAGAAGAGTACAAGGAAGAGTCAAAGAAAGAAGGTCAGTGTGAGTGGCCCAAAGACAGAGAGGTTATATCTTGGTGAGAAGATAGAAATTTCCTCTGGGACCTGAAGATATAGCCTAAGTTTATGATTTAAGTTCGGGTACAGGATAGGTGATTGAGTTTGAAATGATAACTTCTTCTTCTTCTTCTTCTACTTCTTCTTCTTCTACTTCTTCTTCTTCTTCTTCTTCTTCTTCTTCTTCTTCTTCTTTTTTTTTTTTTTTGTGGTACTGGGGGTTGAACCCACGGCCTTGCGCTTGCATGCTCTGCAAGTGCTGGACCACTGAGCTGCATCCCCAGCCCATTTTTTTAACTTTTTTTTTTTTTGAGACAGGGTCTCCCTAAGTGAGGCAGACTGCCTCTGGTCTCGAACTTGCGATCTTCCTGCCTCTGCCTCCCAAGCCACTGGGATTACAGGTGTGTGCCACCGCACCCAGCCTGAAATGATATCTTTGAGGAAAGGAATAGATAGACAATATATTAAGTGAGGGGAAACAATGTACAAAGAGTATACTCAACTAAGGAGCCATTGGAGTAGTTTAGATGAGAAATGACACAATGGACCAGGGAATTTGAGTTGAGCAGATTTTAAACAATCTCAAATAAACTGGTCTTCCTTTGGCTTAAAAGATCAGAGGAGCCAGGCATCATGATGCACACCTGTGATCACAGTGACTCAGGACCCTGAGGCAGAAGGATCACAAGTTTGAGGCCAGAGACAACCTGAGCAATTTAGAGAGATCCTGTCTCAAAAGAGGATAGAGATTTAGTTCAGTGGTAGAGCACTTGTCTAGCATGCACAAAGCCCTGGATTCAACTTCTTTGTACTGAAAAAAAAAGGAAGTTTTGATGTGGGTATGGAAATAACCTGGAATGCTGAGTAGCAGGTAAACATAAGGTACATGGGGGCAAAGTGTGTAAGAAAACCTTAAGGAAAAAAAATGGCAAATGGAAACAAACACACACCGAATGTGCTAGGGCTTTATTTTGGGGCTAATGAATAGACTTGTGGTTTTGTGACTTGAAAAGCCTTGAATATTAGACTAAATAGACTAAGATATATTGTGAATATTGGTCTCAAAGTATTCCAATAGTATAATGATCATATTTTAGTATAATTGTATAGGAATTAATATTTGTGTTGTAGAATTAAACAAGAGACTCTAATTTCTAGCTTATTATTTACCAACTCTGTGACCTCAGGAGCTTACTTAATCTCCCTAATAAATAACCTATAAAACCAAAGTTTTTCTTCTTTCTTTTTTTTTATTATCATTTTTAGAAAGGGTCTCCATAAATTGCATAGACTGCCTCTGGCCCCAAATCTGCAATACTCCTGCCTCAGTCTCCTGAGTTGCTGGCATTATAGATGTGTGTCACCATGTCCAGCTTTTTTTTAATTCTTAAAAGTAAAGAAAATAATATCTAACTCAGAACTGTTTGGAAAATTAAAGAAGATAATGAATGCTTTATGCAGCATTAGACATGTAGTACACATTCATAAATTTTAGTTACTGTTATTGACACTATGAGGACACTGACAGTTGTTGCTTGTTATCTTAAACTATTTCTTTTAAGAATTTATAAAGGACAGAGGAAATATATCCTATTTGTGTCAGCAGAGATAATTCTTTCAGGAGGTAGAGTTTGAACTGGACAAAATGTGATGAGCACAGTGGATGTATTACTACGTAGTAGGCATCAAACCTATTGCAAGCAGCTGCAGATGAACTCTACCTTTGAACTTCACACCATAGCCCCTATCCTAAGGATCACTCTAGTGCAACTTTATTTCTTGACATTTGACATTTTTCTTCTGTCCTTTGGGTCTACTTAGTGTATTACGTGGACCTCATAAATCTCATGATCATTAATTCAATTCCACAAATATTGATACTATATCTGTGCCCCTGGTACCATGGGGATATAAGACATGAAGTCTAGCTTCCTGTCCTCTAAGAAATCATGGGGGCTGGGATTTAGCTCAGTTGGTAGAGCACCGCTCTGCAGTCTCTGAGGTCCTAAGTTCGATTCCCAGCACCACAAAAATGGGAGAAGGACGTGGCAACCCACTCCCAAGGCAATCCCAAAACAATCAGCCATTGAAAACCCTGTAAGGCTCACTATGAGTCGGACATGACTGGACGGCACCTAACAACAACAACAACAACAACAACAACAACAACAACAACAACAAATCATGATCCTGAATTCATTCACATTCCAAAGGAAGTCACTGGAAAACAATAACATAGAGAAATATGTGGTAACCATTGTTGGAACACTACGTAGTAAGAAGAAAATACCAACATACGCTTAGTGAACGGATAGCAGTTTTGTACATCTTAATTTCACAACTCATGTAGGAAAATACAAGGATATTGCTCAAAAAGTGGAGGCAGTAGGCACCCATGGTATTTCCTAGTCTCAACAGGACATCAGGAGTCATTGCTGAAGCAAGTCCAAATATGACCAAATTTAACTCACACCATTGCCTTTAATGAACTTTGAACAAGACAATGAGAGCCTGGCCAAATTAACGCATGTGTAGATTAATTTTTTTGTGTGTTCTGTTGAGGAAGTGTTTAGGGAAATGAATTTGCTATTGTTTTTGGCAGTTATGCCTGATGGAAGACAATTGAGACTCAAAGAAAGAGGCCATAAATTACTTACAGCACATAGTTTAATATTTTCAAAAAGATTTGCTACCTGACCATTCTGAAATATATATATATATACAGCTCTAAAGTCTGTGCGTGTTATTTTTTCTTACTAAAGTTTTCTTAGGGCTTTCTAGGTAGTACAGCACAAATAGATAGGATCTATTTCTCCAAAGATGGCTGCCTCTAGCACTTCATACAGAAAAATGCAATGAAATGAAAATCTAATTTTCAAGTACATCTTGCAATTTATTCAAAGTGAAAAATAACTCATACTATGAGCTTTTACACTCCAGGTGGAGCACATTAATGTTGCTTTCCTTTCATATCCCATTTATGAAACTTGATTTTTATTTTATTTTTTTAGAAAGGTTTGGAGACAGGAATGAGCCTATAAGTTATATGACCAGGTTTAGATTTTTTTTAGACAATGTGACAAGACCAGCAGATCCAAAATACAATCCCAGGAGGGCTAATCATGCTTCTCTGTCAGTTCATAGCTTTCACCCTAATAGGATAGGATCAGATTTAAACTCTGCCACTTTAAATCAGCTTTGAATCTT
Source organism: Pedetes capensis (assembly GCA_007922755.1). Lineage (NCBI taxonomy): Eukaryota > Metazoa > Chordata > Mammalia > Rodentia > Pedetidae > Pedetes > Pedetes capensis. The sequence goes on along the minus strand of VMDO01010524.1, from coordinate 14,049 downwards.
GCTTCTAACTCTTCTCTTGGGTTTTAGTGCCATATTGCAATGTTAAAGTGTAAAACTCTGCATCTGCCGAGGCATTTGGCTGGAAAAGCAAGTATGTCAATGGCCGTCCCTCGCTGCCATCACACATATGGAATTTCTGTGTTCAGCTCTGCCATCTGGTCGTTAGGCCTAGATTCACTCTTCATTGAATAAGGACCATCTACCATATCAGCGCTCTTACAATATGCTATCCTTTTCATGGCGTTATTTTGCAGTTCTTTTCCGGGGATGTTTTTTCATCCCCATAACCTTTTTTATTCCATAAATATTCTACAAAAAGCAACTTTCATTGCCATTTGGAAAAAACAAACAGTAAAGGGCATACAACCCAATGGATATAATTGGAATAAGAGAAATCAAAATTTCAAATACCTACAAACACAAAGCTTGAGATTTCATAATTATAAAAGCTATAGATTGTGAGTAGAAAACATCCTAGGTAGCCTATGGACAGACAGCAATCTTAACCAAGAATGTCCACTTCACTTTACGAAGAGAATATGAGTTTATTATCCCTGTTATTTCATTTCTCTTCCTTATGAAGTTGTTATGAGACTAGATGGCATTTTTCTTTCTTTCGCAAGCACATGGCACCAGGATGGTATACAACTCTGTTATTATGGATACTCTATTGCCTCTGAACAACTCCCACTTTAGAAAGACACAAATATCTGCTAATTCTTTTCTTCTTTAAATCCTTCATCTCCTTCTTGAGAGGAAAGAAGAAAATCTCAGCCAGAAAATCAGCATAAATTTAATTCAATACTTTCAGTAACCAGTCAAAGTGGTTCTTGGAAGGGTCAGAGATAGAACTGATCTGAAATTTTATTAGCATTTTGTGTGTGAAAAAGAAAATGACAGCTTAGGACTGGCTTAAAGAATTTTACACAATTGAAGCATATATTTTACATTCTGAAATCTTCCTAAATCTCTACACTTTTACCCCATCCCAATTCACCAATGTTCTCACACATTCTAACAGATTTTAGCTAACCTGTGTTTCATCCTATCAGAGATCTGCTTCAATACCTGTTTAAACTTTCTTGCACAACCCATTTGGGTGTCTTGCTGAAATAAAAAATCTGGGTGGAACTCAAGAGTCTGAATTCCTAATGGTTACTTAGAAGACACTAATGGTACTGATCTGAAGTTGTTGATGTTGTTGTCATTCTTAGGTGTCATTGAGTAAGGTCTGACTCATAGTGACCCTACGTACAATAAAGCAAAACGTCCCCCCACAATGTGCCATCCCCGACACTATTGTCAGTGCTTCTCTGCTATTTATAGGATTTTCAGTGGTGGATTGCCAGATCCTTCTCCTCAGCCTACAGCACTTGGTATTCCCAGGCAGTTTCCCACTAATCTGGAAAGGTTACCTAAATTTACCAAATGTATTTTTCATGTCCCTCCAAAACAATTTCATTAAAGACTTGGAGCCATGTTAATTTTATTTAATAAGAATTTCTACATTCCAGGCATGTGGTAGTAGCTATATTTTCATTATTGAAATCTCGGAAATATTGGGCAATTATTATTATTTTTCCATTTTACATGTGAAGAAATTAAAACACAATTGGCAAAGCTAGGATTCAGCCAATTTCTATCTGTCTGCCTTAAATCCTGAGAAATTTACCCTATCCAATTATCCCTTGCTGAGAATTTACAGTTAGGCCTTTTGTCCTTTCCTCTTTTTTTTTTTTTTTCCTGTACTGAAGTTGAACCCAGGGTCTCACATACTAGGCTTGTAATCTACAGCTAAATTGCACCCTCATCCAATGCCCCCTCTTTTAATATTTTATTTTTGAGACAGAGTCTTGCTAAATTGTGCAGGCTTCCTTTGTTCTCAAAACTTGCAATACTACTTCAACCATCCTAGTCGGTGTGATTGCAGGTGTGCACCATGCCAGCCTGCTTAGAGTTAGACCTTTAATGTGCTACCTCACCTATGGCTCTTCCCATCTGAAAGAAGATCCTTGGAGCCATAAAATCTTCATATATGCTATTTTGTTATTTTAATTTCTGAACCTCTGAAACTTAAGATAATTTCTATTATAATCTAGGCATGTTTGTGAAAATAAAATAAATAATCCCACATAAGACAAACATCACCCATAAAAACAGAAAACAGAGTAATTGCTAAGAACAATTTTCTGGAGTCACAGAGGCTACATTGGAATGTATACCTTTTTCACTTACTGGTTTTGTGATTTGGGCCAGGACTATTATTTGCCCTATGTCTCAATTTCCTCATTGTCCAGTGTGAAAATATCATAAAATGCAAGAATTTATTGTGACAACATTTTTTTTGTACTAGGGATTGAACCCAGGGCTTTGCACATGCTAGGCAAGTGCTCCAACACTTAGACACAACCTGACCCCTCTTTTTACTTTTTAAATTAAGAAATTTTTGCTTTTTAAATTGAATAAGGTCTTGCCAAGTTGTGCAAGCTGCCTCTGGCTCAAACCTGTGATCCACTTGCCTTAGTTCCTTGAGTAGCTGGGATTACAGGCATGTACCACAGAGCCCAGCATTGTGACAATTATATTTAAATGCAAAGTTCTAATGTGCTAACGTGGTTATCATAAGAAATCATTTTTATTGTTGTTATGAAGCAGTAACTTGTTAGGGAATAGTATACCGTGAGGTGCAGAAGGAGACTTATCACCCGGCTACACATTGTAATCACCTGGGAATTCTGAAAACTACTAATGTAGGATCCCAGTAGAGTTTCTGAATTAATTTGTGAAGGGTTTGGTCAGAACTGAGCATCAGTAGGTTTAAAAATTCTCCAGGTGGCAGACATGGTGACGCACATCTGTACTCCCAGAGACTCAGGAGGTATAAGCAGGTGAATTCCAAGTTTGAAGCCAAAGGCAGTCTGCCTAATTTAGTAAGACCCTGTCTCAAGAAATAAGTAATGGAACTTGGGGTGCAATAGTACAGTGCCTGCAAAATATGTGTGAGGCCCTGTGTTCAGCCACCTAATACTGAAAAAAAATTCTCCAGGTAATTGTAATATTTTAAAAATTATATTGTTATATTGCTCATGCTGCATTTCAGATCAATTAAGTCAGAAGCTGTATGGGGGAGACTAAGGCATCAGTATTTTTTTTAAACTTCCCCACATGATTACAGTGTAAAGCACTTTTAGAAGTGCTGCTTCAGATAAGGTATAATACTGGTTTTAAATCCCGACTGCACATTAGAGCCATTTTGGGGGACAAAAAGAAATATTACTTACTGAACCCCTTCCTAGAGCAAAATATGTCTAATCTCTGAGAATGAGATCTAGAATCTAAAGTCTTTGAAATTTCCTTCAAATCATTTTCAAGATTAAGATCAGCTGAGATTAGCATCCAGTATCCCAGTAGTTCTTAAAATTTAGCATGCATGGCAATAACCTGGAGTAATTATTAAAATAGTGACCCCTAAGCCCCAACCCTAGAATTTCTGATTAGCTAAAACTCAAGATAGGACCTGTTAATTTGAATTTAAAACAAATTCTCAGATGTTACTGATTTAAACATGAATACATATAGATACAAATTTAAAAACTGGGAAGGTTTGATGAGGAATAGAATATTTATATTATTCCAAAGTAACATCTCAGGAAATATTTATTATTAACAAAAGATGACAGAGTAATTTTACTTGAAGAACTCTGTCTGACAAAACCTTAATCTGGTGATCAAAATGAACAACATTAGTTATGGGACAAATGAAAATCATGCACCATTTGATAGGGTGTAATGAGAAGTTAGTAATGCTTCTGGGATTTTCCTGCTAATGAAATATAGCCTGATTCCAAACACAAGGCAATATCATACCAATCTAAATGGAGGACCATTTTACAAAGCCATTTTATAGGCGTACCACAAAATATCAAGATCCTAAAAGTTTATATGAAAAAAAAATTGAAACAATTTTCAAAATGGAAATAATCCAAAATAAGCATGAAAATCTATGAGTTTATGATTGTGAATGGATCTTAGGAAGCGCAAACCAATATATGGTGGAGGAAAGGAACATCATGTTGACATCTTACTCTTATAAAATTTGTTTTTGGTGGTGTTAGGTGCCATTGAGTCAGGTCCAGCTGCTAATGATCCTATGTATAACAGAATGAAACATTCCACAACACCGTCCAGGCACACAATCCTTTTTATGTTTAAATCCATTGTTGCAGCCACTGTGTCAGTCCATCTATTTGAGGGTATTGGTTTTTTAATTGACCTGCCACTCTCTCATATATGATCTCCTTCTCCAAAGATTTGTCCCTCCAGACAAAATGTCAAAATAAAGTAAGATGCAGTCTACTTATTCTTGCTTGCAAGGAGCACTCTGGTTGCACTCCTTCTAGAAGAGATGTGTTCATTCTTTTAGAAGGCCACAGTATATTTAATATTCATCTCCAGCACCATAATTCAAAAGCATCAATTCTTTTCTCATTTTCTTTATTCAATGTCCAACTTTCATATCCATATGATGTGACTGAAAAGATCATGGTATAAGTCAGACACCTTCATATTCAATGTGACATCTTTACATTTCAACAATTTAAAGACGTCTTTTGCAACAGCTATTCCCAATGAATGGGAGAAAGATTTGGCAATCCAGTCCCAAGGCAATCCTGAAACAATCAGCCATTGAAAATCCTTTGAGGGTCGCTATGAGTCGGACATGACGCCATGGCACCTAACAATAACAATTCCCAATGCAATGCCTCTTTTGATTTCTTTACTACTGTTTCCATGGGTGTTGATTATACAGCCAAGTAAAGCAAAATCTTGGACAAACTCAATCTTTTCTCCATTTATCATGAAGTTGCACAGTGACCCAGTTGTAAGAATTTTTATTTTGTTGATGTTGAGGCACAATCTATACTGAAGGTTCTTTGATCATCAGAAAATGTTTCAAATCCACTTCAGTTTCAGCAAAGTTGTGTCATCTGCATAAAGGGGGTTGTTAATGAGTCTTCCTCTAATCCTGAAGCCATATTATTCTTCATAAAGTCCAGCTTATTGGATTATTTGCTCAGTGTAGAGAATGAAAAGGTATGGTGAAAGGATACAACTTTGATGCACACCTTTCTTTACTTTAAACCAAGAACTATTTCCTTGTTCTGTTCCAACAACTCCCTCCTTGATCCTGTATAGATTTCATAGGAGTACAATTAGGTGGTCTGGTATTCCCATTCGTCAAAATGTTATCCATAATTTGCTATGATCCACATACTCAAAAGCCTTTGCGTAATCAATAAAACATAGATGGACATCTTTCTGGTATTCTCTGCTTTAGGCTAATATCCATTGGACATTAGCAATGCTCTACCTGGTTCCACACACACTTCTGAATCCTACTTGATTTTCTAGCAGTTCCCTGTTAAAATACTGCTGCAGTACCTTTTGAATGATCATCAGCACAATTTTGCTTATGTGAGATATTAATGAAATTGTTTGATAACTTCTGCATTTGATTGGATGCCCTTTCTTGGAAATGGGCACAAATCTGGATATCTTCTGGTCAGTTGGCCAGGTAGCTATGTTCCAAATACCCAGTACTACATCTTTTTATTGAACCATCTCAGTTGGTATCCCATAAATTCCTGAAGGCTTATGTTTTGCTAAATCCTTGAAGGAAACTTACACTTCTTGCTTTAGTACCATTGGTTCCTGATCATATGCAACCTCTTGAAATGGTTGATGATCCACAAATTTTTTGGTATAATGACTCTGTGCATGCCTTCCATTTTCTTTTGATGTTTGCTGTGTTATTTTATATTTTCCCTGTAGAATCCCTCACTATTGCTACTCAAGGTTTGAGTTTTTCTCAATTCTTTAAGTTTGAGAAAAACAGAACATGTTCTTTCCTTTTGGTTTTCCATCTCTAGCTTTTTGCATGTCATAATATTTGATTTTGTGTTCTTGATTTACCCTTTGAAATCTTCTGTTTAGCTCTATACCTTCATCATGCTTTCCTTTTATTTTAGCTGTTTGACATTCAAGGGCAAGTTCAGAGTTTTTTGACATATAGTTTGATATTTTCTTTTTTCCTGTCTTTTTAATAATGTTTTACTTTCTTCATGAATGATGTCTTTGATATTATGCCACAATTCATTTGATCTTCAATCATTACTGTCTAATGCATTAAATCTGTTCTTAACATAGTCTATGAACCGAGGTGGGATATTCTCAATGTCATACCTTGGCTCTCATATACTTGTTCTAATTTTCTTCAGTTTCCACTTGAACTTTCATGTAAGCAATTGATGGCCTGATCCACAAACAGCACCTGATCTTGTTCTGATTTTCTTATTGAGGTTTTCCTTCATCTATTTCCACAAATATAGTCGATTTGTTTTGTGTATATTCCAACTGATGAATTCCATGTGTACATTTACCATTTATGTTAGTGAAAATATGTATTTGCAATGAAAAGGTCATCTATCTGACAAAATTCTATTATTCAATCTCCAGCATTGTTTCTGTTTCCAAGGTGATATTTTCCAACTACTCAGCTTCCTTTGTTTCCAATTTTTGCATTACAGGTACCAGTAATTATCAGTGTATTTTGATTGCATATTTGATCAACTTCAGATTGTAGAGACTGATAAATATCTTTCCTTTCTTCATTTGTGGACAGAGTGGTGAGTGCATAAATTTGAATAGTAGTTATATTAACTGCCTTCCTTATAGGTGTATGGATATTATTCTATCCCTGACAACATTGTACAATGACAAATCTTGAGATGGCTTTTTAAATGATGAATGCAACCCCATTTCTCTTTAAATTTTCATTACCAGCATAGTAGATTAGATTATTATTTGATTCAAAATGGTCCATACCATTCCCTTTTAGCTTACTGGTGCCTAGAATGTTGATTTTTGTGCACTCCATTTCCATTTTGATGGTTGCTAATTTTCTGAGATTCATACTACTTACATTTCACATTCCAATTATTAATGGATATTTACAGCTGTTCCTTCTCATTTTCAGTCATGACACATCAGTAGATGGAGGTCTCTTTTGCTTTCTTTCCTCCATTCCCATCATTAAGATGACTCTACTTTGAGGAGGCAACTCTTAATCATCTTTTAAGTGCCTTCCAACCTGGGAGCCTCATTTTCTGGCACTATATCTTATAGTGTTTCTTTATTGTTCATAGGATTTTCAATGGCTCATTCACTGGGGAGTTGGGGGGTTATGTCCTTCTCCCTATTCTGTCTTAGTCTGGAAACTCAGCTGAAACCTCTCCAACATGTGTGGTCCTGCTGGTATTTTGTAATACCAGTGGCACAGCTTTCAGCATGGCAACAACATACAAGGCCCTACAGGATGACCAACTGACAGACAAGTGAGGAGTTAAGGTTTAAGTATATAAAATTCTATATTAATAATGTTTGTATTGTAATTCAAACTTTTCTGTAAATTTTGATATTTTGCAGAACAACTTTTTTTTTAAGTTAAGGCATTTTCACTCTAGTGGACTTTCTTGGAAACAGGGCTGGAATCAAGGCTAGAAAAATCAGGTTTGCATCTTGGCAGAGAAACAACACATTACTCTTTGAAGATTTGTCTTCAAAATTGATTTGTGCTGTTTTTTAAAATTCTACAACTTCAACTGCCATAAGTTTGATGTCCTTTTTTAATCCTGGTATGTGTCCTCTCACCACACAAATTTCACAACAGTCTACCACATGGGCATCCAGTGGCCTACATTAGGGCATTTTTCTATTTCTCTGTGTGCTTATTTACGATTTCATCATACTTCTTACTGGAAATTTCTTCACATCTCTTTCTTTTTCTCAGTCTCCTTTTTGCCTCTTTCCAATATCTTTGTACTTTCAGCCTACACGTTGCATGTTATAACTTTTTTGTGTGATGCACTTGATATTTCTATCCCGTCACTCTCTTTTATCTCACCTGCTAAAACTATTACATTCTTTCTGGCCTATTTACTTTTACCTTGGTCCTGATTTTCACCACTTATAGGCATTTTCTCACATAATGCATCTCAATTTTACTAGTCTCATTTTTCCTGCTCATTTAAACCAAGTAATATTTAAATTTATTCATAATCTAATGATTACAGTCATTTTATTCATTTATTCTTCAACATTTATTCATTCACTACTCAAACACATGTTACACTCTTTTAAAATGATAAAACACTGTACTATGCACTATAAAGGGCTGGGACTTACCTCAGTTGGCAGAGGGCCACTCTGCAGTCTCTGAGGTCCCATGTTTGATTCTGAGCACCACAAAAACAGAAGAAGAATGTGGCAATCTGCTCCCAAGGCAATCTTGAAACAATCAGCCATTGAAAATCCTATAAGGGTCACTATGAGTCAGATATGACTTGATAGCAGCACCTAACAACATGCACTATAAAAGACCAACAAAGATACAACATGGTCATTGGCCTTAAAGTAATCTATGGTCTAATTCTATAACAGTGCAGTGTGCTTCTTTCTCTAAGACCCTATGGCAATTATGTTTATTCTTTCTGATGGAGGAAACAATCCATAGTAAATGCCACATTTGAACTGATGTTGAAATATGATTATGAAAATCCACTTATAGAATCAGAGTATATCTGCCAATTGAGGCAAATAAAAGAGCATTAGGGTTCAGAGGATACTAGGGAATATCAAATCTATAATGTTACTTCACTGAAGATAAAAATGTGAGACCACAGAGTAATAATACAATGTCATGATTCTTAGATTGTGTTAGTATAAGAAATCAATGAATATGTTTGGCTCTAAGTTGATATGAAGAAACCATTAAATAAGCTTATAAACTGAGCGCAGGTGTCACATAATTTATATATCAAGTGAATTGGAAATGAGAGAAATGACTCTTTGATATGTTGTGGGTAAATCTAACAAGAGTCCTGGAGAGAGAAGATCCAAGTCCAAAGGCAGCAACAGGAGGCAGGAGAGGGTCCATCAGAGATGTTCAGGAGATCCTTTTGTGCTCTACTCTCTCTAGTTGCCTCCCCTCTGTTAATTATAATATATCAGGCTGCTTGATTGACTCTTGTTGCCTGGCCCATGTTCTTACATTTGAATTTTGAAAGCTCAGACAATTTGAGAAGCATGTAATTGAAAAGGACAAATTTAGTTCCAAAGGACAACTGTATCCTCAATGCTACTAAGACCAAGGAGGAAGGAATAATGCCTGAACTAAGTCTGATAAAGTAAAATTGACAACAAGCTGAAGGATTCAAAAAGAATTTAGGAGAAATATTGAGATGCATCATTTCTTAGATATGATGTGGGAGTGAAATCCAAATGAATGTCATGTTTTGAGTTTGGACTGACAATTCCTATTTCAGTTTCCTGAAATTGTGATAGAAAACAAGTTAGAAAGAATCAGTCTATGAAAGATGAAAGACTTAATACTCTTCTGAACATTTGTGTTTTAGCCATTTATGGATATTCAAATGAATATGTTCAGCTGGAAAGCAGATGTATATGACAGAAGCCAAGTACATGCCTGCCTAGGAGATTTAGATTTTGAAATCATTATGCTATCAGTATGTGTTAAAACCATAATTCTAGGTGGAATTTTCAAGAGAAAAATGCAAGTGAGAAAATTTATATTTGCTTGAAAACAAAACATAGAGAAACTTCTATGTAAGAGTCATGAGGAAGGAATCAACAAAATAGCTGAAGATGTTATCAGAGACTGGTGAGTGGTGCAGGAGACAGGAGACAACCTCTCCTCTCTACTTCCTATCAGTACTTCTCACCACCCCAAGACTAACCTTTAAATGACTGACACTGATCAGGTTATTCTTCTGTATAATGTGTATAAAGGTTTCCCAAGGCTTTTGCAATAAAACCTGGTCACAAACACACAGACTCTTCATAATTTGGCCTCTGTTTATTTCTATAGCTTCATGCTATGCCAACTGTTTTCTCCTTCCACATACCCAGTCATTGGGTATTCTTTTGGTTCTATATCCTCAGTAGCTTTATCTACAATATGGCCTGACAAATGAGCTCAGCTTTTTTTTTTCCATAGGATGACATCACTATAGTAGCTTAGGTTACATGTCACTCTTCCTTTCTCAGAGAGTATTTCCACAAGTGCCAGACCTAAACTGATCTCCTCTTTTCAATTTTGCCATCAATTCCTTCTCTTTTTCATAGAATTTACCACAACAAAGAGTTAGCTACCAATTTGTCTATTTATTTATGCTGTATTTTTTTCATCCACTTGTGTATGAGTCACATATGGAAAATTTCCTTGTGTTAATGTTTGGATATGACGTGCCCCACAGAAATTCTCATGTTTTGGGGGCTTGTTTCCTACCTGGGAGTGCTATTTTGGGAGATTCTGGAAACTTTAAGAGGTGAAACCTCACTAGAGGAAGTAAGTCCTGGGGCTGGGTCCTTGAGGGTATCTTGAACTGGGCCCCTTCCTGTCTGCTCTCTCTACTTCCTGTCTATCATGATGTGAGCTGTTCTCCTCCATCATGCTTTCCCTACCATCATAGTTTGAAACTTCTGAAACTATAATCCAAAATTAATCTCTCCTCACATAAAGTATTTTGTAACATATTTGGTCATATCAATGCAAAAGTTATTAATACACCTTGTCTTTTTTCTTCCTAATATTCTCATCACATAGAACAGTGCTGCTATTGTTGTTAGGTGCCACTGAGTTAGGTCTGACTCATAGTGACCCTCATAGGATATTCAATGGCAGATTGCTTCGAGATTGTTTTGGGAGTGGATTGCCATGTCCTTCTCCCTTTTTTGTTGTGCTAAGGATTGAACCCGGGTCCTCAGAATGCAATGTGGCGCTCTACCGACTGAGCTAAACCCCAGCCCAAGACAATGCTAAAGACTTGATTTAATCCAACACAGCTACATTACTTAAGTATACCACCAACCCAAGAGATGTAGAGTTTTGAGGATAAAGGAATAATAGTAAATATTTTTGTGAACATGATACAGGCCAGCAGAAAACATAAAGAAGTTTTCAGAAATTTCCCTTGCATTATCTTATATGAGGTCAGTACTGATAGTTGCTCTAACTGCTTCAATGGAATGGAGTGTATATGCACTGGATTACAATAGATTTATGATTCTTTGAGGGTAGGAGAAATGCATTGGGAACAGAAAGTCTAGAGTACTCTATATAGACACTTAGGCAAAACATCAGGAAAACAGAAAGGAGTAAAGGAGGAGGGCTTACAACCAACAGGGAATTTTCTCTGTTTTGTTCTCAAGAGCAGAAAGGTTTTAGCTAATACCTAAAAAAAGAAATAAAAGTCAATGTGAGGAGACTGGAGATCTGGAAGAGAAACACTTTTAGAATAAAATTCAAAAGAAAAGCAGATGGATGGGACCTAGAGCACAGGTGAAGAGTTTATCTTCATGAGGTGGAAAGTCTTAACTTATAAGACAGAAAAGGGAGAGAAATCGAGAGAGTGTGGGTATGTGTTAAGGAGAGAGAGAGAGGAAAGAAGAGAGAGAAAAAGGAAGGAAAAAGGAGATAAAAGAGATATAAGTGTAGCTCTAGATGAATGTATAGACCTTGATGTTACGGAGTTGAAATGAGGAACTGAAGAGGAAAAAAATATGAAGTTTTGGAAAAGGGGACTCCTCAAGTTGTATTGAAGACTAGCCTAGTTGTTCATGAATTTGACAAGAATGTACATCAGTATGGTTTTCACATTTTCTCCATTAGTATTCAGAGTACACATAGAAACAGTTTGCAAATATAGAATTGGCCTTGAAATGAGCTTTGCAATGCTTATTCACTGGAATTATGGAAGAGCAAGAGCTCAAGTGAGAATAACTCAGTTGATCAACCAAACAGTGGAGACAAGGGCTCAAAGGCAGTGATGCCAGGAGAAAACTCCTTTGTTGTTTTTGCTGCTGTGGAGTTGAGTCCAACTCATAGCAACCCTAAGTGCAGTGGAATGAAACACTCCCTGATTCTGTGCCAGGAACACGATCTTATTTATGTTTAAGCCCATTGTTGCAGACACTGTGTCAATCCATCTGGTAGAGAGTTTTCCTTTCTTTTGTTGATCTGCCACTCTCCTAAACATGATGTCCTTCTCTAGGGATTTGTCTCTCCTGACTATATGTCCAAAACACATAAGATGCAATCTACCCATCTTTTGCTTTCAAGGAGCAATCTGGTTTCACTTATTCTAGGACAGATCTGTTGGTTCTTTTGGCAGTCCATGGTATATTTAATAACCGTCTCCAGGACTATAATTCAAAAGCATCAATTCTTCTCATGTTTCCCTTGTTTACTGTCCAACTTTCACAACCATACAATGCAATGGAAAATACCATGGCAAGAGTCAGGGACACCTTCATCTTCGACATGACATCTTTAATTTTCAATAATCTAAAGAGATCTTTTGTCACAGCTTTTCCCAAAGCAATGAGTCTTTTGATTTCTTGACTGCTGCTTCAACAGTATTGATTATAGAACCAAGTAAGACAAAATCATGGACAACCTCAATCTTTTCTCCCTTTATTGGGAAGTTGCATACTGACCCAGTGGTAAGGATTTTTAAAGAGTAATAAAGAAATGAAGACATGAAGTGAACATAAGTTTCTATGAAGCATAAGATAAAAGTAATTTTAGGTCATAAGAAAAATTGAAAAATTAAGAAAAGTTTACTTATGATTTCCAAGGCAAAATAAGTAGAAGGTAATAATGTTTAGGTGTGGAGGAGGATATCCTTTAAATGAAGACTCCATATTTAAAAGAGAAATTGCTAAAATTGGGCATCCATCATAAGCTTGACAGGAAAATGATTTTTTTCCCACTAGTATGCATCATCAAATAAGGCTGACTTGGATTTTCAACTTCAAACTGATAATTCAGCCACATTGTTTTTCTCTCCATTCCAAAAATGTTTTCATCTATTTTATTTATATACTTTTGTTATAATGTTTCTCTCATGTCTTTATTCTGAAAATAAGCAAATTTCATAAATCCCTTGAATGTTATTTCAACTCTGTTAAAGTATATTGGATTATAGTCTGTTTCTTTATTAACCCCCCCCCACACACAATATACAGACACAGAATTTTTGTTTTCACTAGTTGTATATTAAATACTTGTTTGAAGACATTGAGATAAAACTCCTTATGGTTTGGATTTGAAGGGTCCCCCAAAAGACTTATGTGTTGAAGACTTGGACCCAAGCTGGTATATCCAATCACTGAAGGGTGATTGGATTATGAAGGCTCTGCCTTCATGATTAAGGATGAACAATCCATTGGCGTGTTTATAATAAATGGGCAATTGGGAGATGCTGGAAATTGTGGAAAGTTGGCTCTGATTGAAAGAAGGGGGTATCTTTGATAGGTATTATCTTATCCCCAGTCTTTTCCTTGAGTTTTCTGTTTCCTGGCTGCCATGAGTTAAGTAGCTCTCTTCCATCACACATTCTTCACCATGATATACTGCATAACCACAGGCCCAGAAACAATAGAGGACCAATTTGCATGGATTGTAAGCTCTGAAACCAGGAGCCAAAATAGTTCATTTCTCCCTTAAATTAATTTTCTCAGTTAATTATCACAGCAAAAGACAACTAACAAAGAGGAAGTGAGGGATTTTGGAGTAAATATGACTTAGTTCATGTCATGAAGACATACATAATCTAACAATAGGAAATAAAAAATATACAGAAAGTACTCCACTGAAATGTAAGTGTAGGGTGTAAAAAAAGAACCAAATTCCAGCAAAAATAAATATGGTGGTTAATAGCAAAAATTCAGGGAACTTTGCTATGTTTGAGCTTCTTTAATACTCTATGTATATTCTTTTTTTTTTATTAGAAATTTTTAATGTACATCATAATGTGATTCATTTTGACATGCTTTTCGTTGTGACAATTTTCATATATGCAATTTGATAAGCATTATTCATATAGGTTACCCCTTACCCTCCTCTATGTTTCCCCCCTCCCCCCTTCCTATCTAAGTTTCCCATCCAAGTCTTCTCTATCTTTTACT